>JAHIAM010000666.1:0-41804 GCA_021605205.1 Aegilops longissima
AAGGAATCGGTCACACAAATGCTAGATCAAAGAACACAAAGGAGATACATGATTCAAGGTCAACAAAGGGACGATACAAACAGTAGCCGTTCTTCTCCGTGAGGAGGTATTGATGGGAGCCACCCAAGAGGGGTCTTGAATCAAGGTGGATCTTCTCAGAAGAGGGGCCGCGGTCTCTCTCGTTGAGTAGATCCGGTATGGATGAATGACTCTATCTAATGAGCTAAATCAGCGCTAACCCTAACTAGGAGGAGGTGGAGGTATATATAGTCTAGAGCCACGAAGGTGTAAGTGAGGCGAAGGGTACATGGGCTCGGCCCAATACACTATGCTGTAGACAGGCGGTAGTACAGTCCTTGAGCGAGTAGTACCGCTTGAAGCGCATAGCAAGTAGTACCGCTATGATGGGCGGTAGTACCGCTCTGAGCCGTTCGATCTCAAGTTTGTCGGACTTTGCGGAAGTGGGGCGGATGTAAAGCGGTAGTCGCTGGTGATGATAAGCGGTAGTACCCGGCTGGGCTGAAGCGGTAGTACCGCTTGCTCCCGGCTTCTTCTTCCTTCTCCTCTTCCATGCTTGGCCTTGGTCCTTGGATCCTCCATGGTCGTCTCGGTTGTACCTGAGTGTATGCAAGGTCCATGCATGAGGTAGTAGCCATGTCTCACATGTGGAAAGTGACGGTTCGAAGAGGAGTGAGTTCACCTTGTGCCCTATGGCGTATGGTCGAGGTCTCGTCATATGTCCTCTTGGGGCTTGGAGAGTAGTTGGAGTGTACATGGGGATGAACGTGGTATGCTCCGCATCAAAAGTCCATGAGGGAGAGCTTTATAAGAAAAGCACCACCGGAGTCCTTCAAAGGTGTATCTCCGAAGAGGAAGGGCGGAATCTTCTTGCTGAAATTCATGCCGGACTCGGCGGGCACCACGCCGCAGCCCGGGCCCTTGTAAGCAAGGCCTTCCGTACATGATTTTATTGGCCGACGGCCCGGGCAGATGCACATGACTTAGTCCAGCGATGCGTCGGTTGCCAGCTCTTTGCTAACCAAAGCCATATGCCACCCACCGCCCTCCAAACTATACCCATCACCTGGCCCTTCACGGTCTGGGGGCTTGACATGTTTGGACCCCTTAAAGGAGGAACCCACAAGCAAAAATACCTACTGGCCATGGTGGATAAATTCACCAAATGGATAGAGGCCAAGCCTGTTAAGACGGCCGAATCCGGACCGGTGATAGACTTCATATCGAGGTGCGTACACGTTCGCCGTCCCCACAACATCATCACTGATAACGGCACGAACTTTACGGCCGACGAGGTTAAACTCTGGTGCAAAAACATGGGCATCAAGCTCGACTATGCTTCAGTCTATCACCCACAAACTAACGGTCAAGTAGAGCAAGCAAATGGTCTAATCATGAGCGGCATCAAACCCAGATTAGTGCGGTCCCTCAAGGAATCTAACACACACTGGGTAGAGGAGCTCGACTCCGTACTCTGGGGGCTGCGGTCCACGCCGAATCGCACCACCGGATACACACCATTCTTTATGGTATACGGCGTAGAGGCGGTTTTGCCCTGCGAGATAATTCATGACTCACCTCGCGTGCGCATGTATGAAGAAAGAGAAGCCGAACTTCGATCGGCGGGGACAGTTTGACGCCTTAGAGGAGGGCGTGACATGGCAAAAGCCCGTTCCGCATTCTATCAACAAAGCAGGCTCAAGATACCAAAGAAAGAAGTATGGGCCAAAACTTACAATGTTGGCGAGTTAGTTCTCGCTTTGCGGACAAGAAAAGGACAAACTCAAGCCCAAATGGGAAGGTCCTTTATTATTGACCAAGTCTGACGGTGGGCGTCACCGTCTGTGAGATGCATCGGATAACCACTCGAGCCAAACCCATGGAGCGCAGCCCGTCTCCGAAGATTCTCGCCTAAGCCGGACTGTGTTCGTCTCCTTCCTCTGTCTATTTTTACCGTTAGTTGTCTTATATTTCTCTCCTTCTCCTCCCTTTCTCTTACAGCCTTTAAGGGCTCGTTAAGCGCCTTGTTAGCACACAATTGTGGCTATCCGCGCTCATTATACAGGGGCTTCTTTAATAGAAGCTTATTTATCTAGAAGAACTTCATGCCCAACACATGTGTCACACTTCCACATGTACCTTTTATTCACCATTATATGCATCTATATGACTTAACTTTTGGCCAAGCTGGGTTGTGGCTCCGATGCTTACCCCTCGATGATAGAGGCAAAGGTGTCCCGATGTTTCGATGAGATGGTGGCTATCGTTTACGTAGGAGTCGACCTTGGCGATCCGACTACGATCGTGCGAGGCGTCGCGCCTTAGCAATCGCTAAACCAACTTCCGAGGGTTATTGACCACGCCGAACACGATCAACGACCACGAGGGCCTGTTTCCTGCGAGCAAGCGAAGAACAAGCAAGAAACTGAGATTGCAATCTGGATATTGCGAATATAAGATGAAAGCTTTATTGATCAAGGTGGGGTTACTGTGGCGCCTTTATGCAGTCGTTGAACACAAGCGGCTGCGAAGTTGCAGCTATGGCGAACTTTTAATCTAAACAAAACCCAAGGTCTAAGCGGTGCCCTAAGGGCTGTATATATGGAGGAAGAGGGGGAATTTCGTGGCCCTTGGTGGAGGGTCGAAATCAACCCTAACTCTTGTTCCCACACATACGGACTCTAAAACAGCCTATACTTAAGTATTTCGAAATTACATGGGCCTGGCCCAATAATAAGGTGACGCAGCACCTAGAATAGCCTCGGGGCGACATTTATGAAGTAGCATCTTGTATATTTCGTCCAAGGCTTCATGCACCCATTATGGTGGCTTCAAAGTCCTGAAATCATCACTTGTAACTCCGTTCTTGTTCCCCTAGCATGGCATTATCTCCATGCTTGTTCTTGCTCAATGTCCATCCTTCTCCAAGCTAGGGCCTTCATTTGTAAGCAAAACAAATGTATCCAATTTAGGCAGCATCATATTCTCATGAACATTAGAATCATTACCAAGAAATGAAAGTACGATAATTTAATTGGCGTCTTGTGAGCTCTAGTAATTGGTCCGATATATGTAGCAGTAGGGGCTGTGGGTGTAACAATGGTATTGATGTCCTCATCATCCTCCCTTCTTGAAATGAAGTCGTCCTCGACGGAGCTCATATTCCTCACCCAAATAAGGCTTCAAATCTGCAATGTTAAAAGTGGGACTAACCCCAAAATCTGCAGGCAGCTCAAGTTTATATGCATTATCATTTATTTTCTCTAACACCTTAAATGGACCATCAACACGTGGCATTAGCTTTGATTTGCGCAAATTAGGAAACCTATCCTTACATAAATGTAACCAAACAAGATCTCCGGTGCAAAGACAACATGTTTTCTACCCTTATCTCCAGCAAGTTTATATTTAGCATTCATCGCTCAATGTTTTCCTTAGTTATCTCATGCACTTTTAAAATCAATTCAACACGTTCTTTAGCATCAAAATTAACCTTCTCCGAAGATGGAAGAGGCAACAAATCAATAGGTGCACGAGGTAGGAAGCCATACACAATTTCAAAGGGCACATCTTAGTAGTAGAATGCAATGAGCGATTATAAGCAAATTCAATATGAGGCAAGCATTCTTCCCACATTTTCTTATTATTCTTCAAAACAGCCCTAAGCATAGTAGACAATGTTCTATTGACTACTTGGTTTATCCATCGGTTTGGGGGTGACAAGTAGTACTAAAAAGCAGTTTAGTCCCCAACTTAGCCCATAAACATCTCCAAAAGTGGCTAAGAAATTTAGTATCACGATCTGAAACAATAGTATTTGGCACACCATGCAAGCGAATAATTTCACGAAAGAACAAATCAGCAACATTAACAGCATCATCGCTTTTATGACATGGTATAAAGTGTGCCATTTTAGAGAATCTATCCACGACAACAAATATGCTATCCCTCCCCTTCTTTGTTCGAGGTAAACCTAAAACAAAGTCCATAGATATATCCTCCCAAGGAACACTAGGCACAGGCAAAGGCATATATAAACCATGAGGATTGAGTCGTGACTTAGCTTTTTGACATGTAGTGCAGCGAGCAACAAAGCGCTCAACATCCGTCTCATCTTTGGCCAAAAGAAATGTGTAGCAAGTATATCCTCCGTCTTCTTCACGCCAAAGTGTCCCATTAATCCTCCTCCATCGCCTCCTGCAACAACAAAAGGCGAACAGAGCTAGCAGGAATGCATAGCTTGTTAGCACGGAACACAAAACCATCATTAATAACGAACTTGTTCCATGTTCTTCCCTCTTTACAATTCTGCATTACATCTTTAAAATCAGCATCATGCACATATTGATCTTTGATGGTCTCCAAACCAAATATTTTGAAGTCAAGTTGTGAAAGCATAGTATATCGACGAGACAAAGCATCAGCAATAACATTTTCTTTACCCTTCTTGTGTTTAATGACATAAGGAAAGTCTCAATGAATTCAACCCATTTAGCATGTCTACGATTCAGTTTAGCTTGACTTTTAATATGTTTCAAAGATTCATGATCAGAATGTATAACAAATTCTTTGGGCCATAAATAATGTTGCCATGTCTCTAAAGTCCGAACAAGAGCATATAATTCTTTGTCATAAGTAGAATAGTTCAGACTAGGCCCACTCAATTTTTCGAGAAAAGTATGCAACAGGTTTGCCATCTTGTAATAACACACCTCTAATCCAATTCCACTAGCATCACATTCAAGCTCAAAAGTCTTATTAAAGTCGGGAAGTTGGAGTAAAGGGCATGTGTCAACTTATCTTTCAATACCGTGAAGGCTTCTTCACATGCGGTACCCCAAACAAAAGGCACATCCTTCTTTGTAAGCTCATTGAGAGGTGCAGCAATGGTGCTAAAGTCTCTCAAAAGCGCCTATAGAAACCAGCGAGTCCAAGAAAACTCCTCACTTGTGTGACCGTTTTGGGCTGCGGCCAACTCTCAATAGCTTCAATCTTGGCTTTATCAACTTCAATTCCTGTGGAGTAACAACATAGCCAAGAAAAGATACTAAATTCGGTGCAAAAGGTGCACTTCCCAAGGTTACCAAACAAGCGTGCATCACGTAGAGCATTAAAAACAACACGTAAATGTTCCAAATGTTCTTCCAAAGATTTGCTATAAATCAGTATATCATCAAAGTAAACTACCACAAATCGTCCAATGAAAGCACGTAAAACTTCGTTCATTAATCTCATGAAAGTACTAGGTGCATTAGTTAACCCAAAAGGCATGACTAACCACTCATATAATCCAAACTTAGTTTTAAATGCTGTTTTCCATTCATCTCCCAATTTCATACGAATTTGATGGTATCCACTCATAAATCAACTTTGGAGAATATTGTAGAGCCACTCAATTCATCAAGCATATCATCTAGCCTAGGAATAGGATGGCGATAACGAATAGTAATATTATTAATGCCTCTACAATCAACACACATACATGACGTACCATCCTTTTTAGGCACTAGTATAATAGGAACAGCACAAGGACTAAGAGATTGGCGTATATAACCTTTGTCGAGCAGCTCACTGTACTTGACGCATAATCTCCTTCGTCTCCTCTGGATTGATGCGGTATGGTGCGCGGTTGGGTAGCGATGCACGGGAATTAAGTCAATTTGATGCTCAATCCCTCGAATAGGTGGTAATCCGGTGGCACGTCTTGTGGGAAGACATCAGTGAACTCTGCAAAATGTTAGTGACAGCGAGGGGCAAAGAGGAAGGCACGTCCTCGAATGAAAATAATGCCTCTTTGCACACAAAAGCATAGCAAACAGATTTGCTAGAATCTAGCTCATCAATATCAGATTTGGTGGCAAATAAACATGCACTTTTCAGTTTAATTTCAGAAGCAACATTAGATGGTTTATTATTAGGCTTCATTTGTTGCTCAAATTCTTTTGCCACAATCTGATTTTCACTCTTATTTTCTCTGTTTTGCTTTATTAGCTCTATTAATATCATCTTTCAAAATGGAATCAGGAGTCATAGGAAGCAAAGTAATATTTTATCCTTGTGAACAAGAGTATCTGATTGTTTCTACCATGGTGTACAGAATTTTTATCAAATTGCCATGGTCTACCAAGTAATAAGGAACATGCTTGCATAGGTACCACATCACAATCAACATAATCAGCATATGTAGAGATACTAAAATGCACACGAGCGATGCGTGTTACCTTAACCTTGCCGCTGTTGTTGAACCATTGGATGTAGTAAGGATGTGGATGTGGTCTTGTGGTGAGAGAAAGCTTCTCCACCATATCCATGCTAGCCAAGTTGTTGCAGCTCCCTCCATCTATGATGGCCTTGAATAGAACGTTCCTTCACAACTCCTTTGTATGGAACAAGTTATGCCTCTGATTTTGCTCAGCTTGTGTAACCTGCACACTCAAAACACGTTGAGCAACTAAACATTCATACTGTCGGCATCTTGACAGCCATGTATTGCGTCTCAAGATCAGAATCATCTCCACCGTGTTCTTCATGTGTAATAAGAGCCAAAGTCTCTTCATCATAGTCACTAAGCGGACTCATACCCACCATCCTCGGTAGCAATCATCACACGCTGAGATTGGCATTCTCTATAAAATGTCCTCTTCCCTTACAACGACGACAAATAATATCACTTGTGTGCCTGTTGGCGCCATGGAAGAAGAAGAGCTGTGTAGGCCCAGTGGTGTGCTCTTGGCGAGATAGTGGTGGTTGTGCCTGCTTTCTTGTATCACGGTTGGAGGTGGCAGCCGGCGGAGGTGCGGTGTAGTAGAGCGTGTGGAAGTAGATGATGCACGTGGTGTCCATGATGAAGGTCGACCTGCGAGAAAAGTTAGTCGGCGCCAGCACTGTCGATCCTGCACTTCACGTTCAGCTTTACAAGCAAGATGGAATAATCGGTGATATTATTATAATCCTTGTAGTCTAGAATGGTTTGAATCTCTCTATTTAATCCACCGAGAAAGCGTGCAAGCATAGCTTCATTCTCCTCAACAATACCACATCTAATCAAGCCGGTTTGTAATTCGATAATATTCTTCTACGAATTTTTCCTTGTCTTAAGCGCTGCAATTTTGAAGTAATTCACGTTGATAATATGGAGGAACCCAACGATACGCATAGCAGTTTTCAAAGCAGCCCAAGTAGCTGGAACAGGATATAATCTACAATGTTCAGACCACCAAACACATGCAAAGCTAGTGAAAGCACAAACAGCAGCGGAACACGTCTCTCCTCGGGATATTGTAAACATGTAAATCGTTGTTCAGTTTCTAATTCCCAAGTAAGATATATATCAGGAACATATCTACCCTCAAATGGTGGAATATTCAATTTCAGTTTAGGGAGATGGTCATGATCTAAATACTGAAGGGGAGCGAACATCGCCATTATTTGCATGTGGGCGACACTGGTGGTTGTGGTGCTGGTGGTTGCACGTAGTTCGATGTTGATCAACCTCATCCTCGTAAGCTCTCACATAATCATCCTCCCCCCGCAGCAGCAGGAGCCCTGAAGTATCAACAGCAGCACCGGCAGCTTGGCGGTGAAGAGGGACGGGAAGCTCGGCGGAGGGCTGTTTAGCGATGTGGAGGTAGTCCGTGTTGTTGTAGTAGAGGTGCGTTAGGTGCAGCGGTGGTGGTGGTGGTAGACGCGCGAGCAATTCATTAAACTTGATATCGAGCTTTGTTTGACGCCTTCTCAATGCCATCTATCTTCTCCATGG
The DNA here is from genome assembly GCA_021605205.1 of Aegilops longissima. Taxonomy (NCBI): domain Eukaryota; kingdom Viridiplantae; phylum Streptophyta; class Magnoliopsida; order Poales; family Poaceae; genus Aegilops; species Aegilops longissima. The sequence continues at coordinate 7,778 of JAHIAM010000666.1, forward strand.
CCTCTTCAAATCTATTTAGCACATCGTCCACTTGCCCTCATCATTTGTTGAAACTTATCATGTAGCGCTTTGTTTGTCATGTTCTCCCGGTCGGTCTAAATCGGCTTGTGATCCTGCCATGGTTAGCGACAATAGAAACACACAAGAATATGATTGACGGACTACTAGGAAGTGGTGGTGGTGGTGTGGTGGGCGATCACAAATCCGTCAAGCAAATCTCAAATTCTTACAGTTCTTACCCAGCGGCGGTGATCGGCAACCGATGTAGTCAAAACTCTCAAAGCTTGGATAGAAGCGATTACGGGGAGAGTCAAGCATACGATGTAGATGTATGTGGAGCTGGGAAGGCTTATAATATGGTAGCAAAAAGGTCAGCAATAATCAATTCGAGAGATGCAAAGTTGAATAAGCGCTCAACATGCGATCTTGTCTTTGGTCCTAGGCTGAACCGTGCTAGAGGCGAGCCTAGAACACTAACAAAATCACGGCGCTGCGGAAACAACGGAAAAGCACACTCTGGAAATTTTTTTTCGCTCTTTTTTTTTTTTGCTGCTTTTTTTTTTTGCTGCTGCTCTTTTTTTTTTTTTTTGCGAAAAATCACTATAATGGCGAGTGTCTCAAAACTCTTCCAGGTCAAGCGACGGGATGGGCACGAAATTTTTTCGACCAAAAATTTTTTTTTTTTTTGCCGGACCCAAAAGCTGAAGCAGGTCAAAAAACTTTCTATAATGGTTGTCTCAATCCACTTAGAAACACCTAAAAATAGGGTAGCAGAAAATTTTTTGACAAATGCGTTTTGGAAAATTTTGGGCCTAAGCGGAGGTGGTTTCAGACTTTTTTTTTTTTTCGAAACCTACTCGGCAAGGAAACACGAATCGGAAACTAGATGGATCTCGAAAACAAACCTAATATGAGAAAACTTCGGATTGGTGGTGGATATATGGTGGTGGTATATGGCAGCGGTGATGGTATATGGTAGCGGTGGTGGTATATGGATACGGATTGGTGGTGGTATATGGATACGGATTGAGGCGGTGGCGGAAAAGCAATGGTGGTAGATGGCAAGGCGATGATGATGGTGCGGCGGCGGCGTGACAACTTATGACCGAACTCGAAACTCTAAAGACTAGACTCTAAGACCAGCAACTTGACACGGCGATGCAACATAAATTCAACAAAGCAAAAACCCTAAAAGATTATGCAAAGGCTCGATTGGTTCGGATATGATGAACTAACCCTAATTTTTTTTGTGGCTTTTTCGTGGACAATAGGTATGAAGAACAGACTCGATCTAAACTACGAAAAACTGGAAAATCTCACGAGCAACACTGGAAATCTGATACCACTTGATAGAGGCAAAGGTGTCCGATGTTTCGATGAGATGGTGGCTATCGTTTACGTAGGAGTCGACCTTGGCGATCCGACTACGATCGTGCGAGGCGTCGCGCCTTAGCAATCGCTAAACCAACTTCCGAGGGTTATTGACCACGCGAACACGATCAACGACCACGAGGGCCTGTTTCCTGCGAGCAAGCGAAGAACAAGCAAGCTGAGATTGCAATCTGGATATTGCGAATATAAGATGAAAGCTTTATTGATCAAGGTGGGGTTACATGGCGCCTTTGTGCAGTCGTTGAACACAAGCGAAATGCTGCGAAGTTGCAGCTATGGCGAACTTTTAATCTAAACAAAACCCAAGGTCTAAGCGGTGCCCTAAGGGCTGTATATATGGAGGAAGAGGGGAATTTCGTGGCCCTTGGTGGAGGGTCGAAATCAACCCTAACTCTTGTTTCCCCCACATACGGACTCTAAAACAGCCTATACTTAAGTATTTCGAAATTACATGGGCCTGGCCCAATAATAAGGTGACGCAGCACCTAGAATAGCCTCGGGGCGACATTTATGAAGTAGCATCTTGTATATTTCGTCCAAGGCTTCATGCACCATTATGGTGGCTTCAAAGTCCTGAAATCATCACTTGTAACTCCGTTCTTGTTCCCCTTGCATGGCATTATCTCCATGCTTGTTCTTGCTCAATGTCCATCCTTCTCCAAGCTAGGGCCTTCATTTGTAAGCAAAACAAATGTATCCAATTTAAGCACATCATATTCTCATGAACATTAGAATCATTACCAAGAAGCGAAAGTACGATAATTTAATTGGCGTCTTGTGAGCTCTAGTAATTGGTCCGGTATATGTAGCGATAGGGGCTGTGGGTGTAACAATGGTATTGATGTCCTCATCACCTCGTTCCCGATTGTTCGGCTAGGCGGTAAAGGAGCACCTCTGCGATTATTCTTGTCGGGTCAGCGGATGTGTACCTCAGACCTGGGTGAAGCCGAAAGCTAGCGTTCTTAAGGGAATATTGATCGGTGAACTAAAGATGATTTCTCACTCGTTTATTTATCCGCCCCGGATGCTTTCTTGCATTTTTTCTTGATCCGGACATGCACTTTAGGGCATGCCTCCGAGAAAGGAACCCCTAACGGAACTATTCTCCTGGAAGATGTTTCTTACTAACCATGTAATATAACATAACTAGTTGGGCACTTGTCATTCAAGCACTAATGACCCCTACGCTTTGGTCTCCATGCATGCCCGGTTCTTACATAACCAAGAGGGTATTCGGACACACTCCGGACTATCGGGTCCCGAGATTGAAGCAAAAAGGTCCGCCATGACAAATGATCTACAATCCGGCTAGAAGGCATTTTACATGTCATCTTAAATTACATAGTCAATTTGACTGGGTATATTCCTCTTCAATACCATCCAACAGGCTGTCTAGTTTACGATCTGTTGGGAATATTAATGACCAACTCTACGGCGTACACTAAGCTCATAGGGATCTCCTTCCCATCGGGCCCCACAGGTCCGACCTCGGCCATGTGGTTTGGGTCAGCCTTCGTGTACCACCATGGCCCAGGCCTCCCTGGCGCCTTGACGGCAGGCCGATATATTCCATAATCGGAGCGCCTTGCGCTCCTTCAGCTTCTCTGCAAGCTCTCCAAGGCCTTCGGGCATGGAGGCGGATAGCCACAAGGCACAGGCGCGCTTGCATCACCTGCTGAACTTCGTTCGTGCAGTTGTGAGAGCTCGGGAAGAAGGTCACCGTAGAACCGGGCATTTCCTCTGCAGAGCCGACTGTTAGCATACCTCTGAGGCGTAACTCTGTCAATCGACTTCCTCGCCGAACTCTTTTTCGAAGTTCGTTCAAGCACTTACTAAAAATGCCGCGTCGAAGCCGCCGATTCTCCTTCATGGAGTCCGACAGCTGGGCACGAACATCCTTTAGTTCCTCGCCCAGCTGGGTGTTGGCATCTTGGAGATTATTCTTGATGAGGACATCAATACCATTGTTACACCCACAGCCCCTGCTGCTATACATACTGGACCAATTACTAGAGCTCGCGCACGCCAATTGAATTATCAGGTACTTTCGTTTCTTGGTAACGATTCCAATGTTCATGAGAATATGATGTTGCCTAAATTGGATACATTTGTTTTGCTTACGAATGAAGGTCCTACCATGGACAAGAAAGATGAACCTTGGAGCAAGTTCAAGCATGGAGATGTTGGCATGCTAAGGGAACAAGAACGGAGTTACAAGTGATGATTCCAGGACTTTGAAGCCACCCTAATGAGTGCATGAGGCCTTGGACGAAATACACAAGATGCCACTTCATAATATTCGTCCATAGGCTATTCTAGGTGCTGCGTCACCTTATTATTGGGCCAGGCCCATGTAATTTTGAAATACTTAAGTATAGGCTGTTTTTAGAGTCCGTATGTTTGGGGAAACAAGAGTTAGGGTTGGTTTCGGACCCCTCCCTCAAGGGCCACGAAAATCCCTCCTCTTCCTCCATATATACAGCCCTTAGGGCGTCGTTTAGACTTTGGGGTTTTGTTTAGATCAAAAGTTCGCCATAGCTGCAACCAGCGTGCCGTTTGTGTTCAACGACTGGACCAAGGCGTCACAGAACCCCACCTTCATTAATAAAGCTTTCCTCTTATATTCGCAATATCCAGATTGCAATCTTAGTTTCTTGCTTGTTCTTCGTTTGCTCGCAGGAAACATGCCCTCGTGGTCAGGTGATGAGGACATGATTACCTTGGATACGACCAAAAATATTGCATACATGTATATTTGTGAGGTGATTTCTAATGCAAACTATGCAATAATTTATTTATGTCATCCGGGACAAAATACTTCACAAACTTTTGTGCCATGTCTAATTGCAGGTGTATGGGACATTTGTACAATCCACATATGAAGATAAGGGAGAAAGAGATGTTTACCTGCTGTTCAAAAGTTCTCTCACGTCACTTTTGGCCCAAGAGAAGATAGAGTCCAAGTCTCTCACGTTACGGACTCAGATTCGGACTACTGCAGACATACCGACTCAAAACGTCAATAACATTTTCATACAGACTCCAAATTGGTTGATTCTTTTTCTTTGGAAAATAGATTTCGTGCATTTTCCAACCCAATTGGAATCACCTTAAAATCCGTCCGGAGCATTGAGTTATGGATGAAACAATCTGATGCTGCAGCAGAATCCGAGTCAAACTACAAGTCCAAAGGTGTTACGTCACCTCCGCTTGGGCCCATTGGCCTTGTACGACCTAGGGTTAGTTTTAGGCTACCTTGGGACGTCCTCCCACCTCCTTGGCCGCCACCCCTTGCTCCTATATAAGTAGATCCATCTAGTAGCTTTTTCCTTGGGATTTGTTTAGTTAAAAGTTAGCCATTGCAACTTCGTGTACTTTGTTTGTGTCCAACGACCAGACCAAGACCGCTTCCGGATTCCCACCATTATCAATACTTCATATATATTCGCAATATTCAGATTGCTTTATCATATTCTTGCTTGTTCTTCGATTGCTTGCAGGAATAGACCTTCGTGGTCAGGCTGATCGTGCTTCCAGCATCGTCAGTAACCTCAGGAGATTGGTTTAGCGATTGCTAAGGCGCAACGTCGTGCACGTTTGTAGTCGGATCGTCAACGTCATCTTCACCAAATAGATAGTTATCATCTCATCGAAAGACCGGGACACCCTCACCTCTATCAAGTGGTATCAGTTTTCAGGTTGCTCGGTGAGAATTTCCAATTATCCCTAGATTAGATTTATTTTCTTACCTATTGTCCAAGAAAAAGCCACAAAAAAAAGTTAGATCTATTCATCCTTTGTCCAAGCCAGTCTGAGCCTTTGCAGTTTTCTTTTCATTATTATTGAATTATCGGTTGCATCGTCGTGTCGAGTTGCTGGTCTTAGTGTCTAGTTCGTTTAGAGTTTCGAGTTCTGTTCACATTAGTCACGCCGCCGCTGCATCGTTATCCCTTCCGTTGACACCATCCATCCATCAATTTCCACCACGTGCTACCCACCGTTCATTGTCATAACCATCGTTGAGATCGTTCACATCTTCACTTGATCCAATCTGCATCTTATCTAGTTTGTTTGGAAGAGGAGAGAAAAAAGAGAAAAAAAGTAAAAGAAAAAGTCAGAGAAAAAAAGAGAAAGAAAAGAAAAAATAAGTGAGAGAAAAAAAAGAGAAAAAAAACAAAGTTCGGATCTATCTAGACTCAATCTCGTAGCTGAATTCGGATTGGAATCTGTTTTGTGCACTGTTCAGTAAAACAGGCATAACTTCCTCATCTGAAGTCCGTTTTGGCTCATGAGTACTCAAATTAAAGCTAGAGACGAGCCGCATCTAAATAGTTGCAGAAGCTTGTTCAATATTTGGCACCTCAAAATCGGCTCCTAAATAGGTCTTTTGCCCTCGAAGTTCGTGAACACAGCTTATTCCAGTTTTTCAAACCAGTTTTAGAATTTTTGACTCCTCATATCAACTCGGAATTGAGTGATTCTTTTGAATTGGAAATCTTGAGTTAGTAGCATTCTTTTAAAAAGTTATCAGAAAATTGGCTCAAACTTTTCAAGAGGAAAATTGAGAGAGAGTTGTTGTATATCCTGCTTGGCGTTGTTCTTCATCATTATCTTTCTTTGCCGTTGTGATCTTCACTTATATCTTGCTGTCGAGCTACTTATTATCCTTCATTGATGCTAGTTGTGCTACGCCGTGACCTCATTAGTGTTCTAGGCTCGCGTCTCTAGTCTGGTCTAGCCTAGGACCAGCACAAGAGTACCGTCGTTGAGCGTTTATTCAACATTGCATCTATGAATTGATTATTGCTAATTTTTTGCTACCATATATAGCCAACCCAGCTCCACATATTTCTACACCGTGTATCGTCGTTCCCGGCAATCGCTTTACACAATCTTGAGTTATTTGACATCGCTGGTTGCTGTCACCACCGCCGCATGGTAAGAACTTGTAAGATATTGATATTTGCTTTCTTGTGAGCACTTTACAACCACATCCTAGTAGTTCATAGGAACATTATTCTCGAATTTTGTTTCTTGTTTCTGCTAATCATGACAGGTTCGGAGATAGAAGTTCTTGGACGACGGATACATCTTCACCATCACGAGTTGGGACAACACACACAAGCACATGGTCAGGTTATCTCTTTACCGTTATTTGAGGGTAGATTTAATCCTGCTATTTATCTAGCTTGGGAGTTTGAAGTAGAACAAGTTTTAGTAACCATGACTTTTCTGAACTTGAGCGAGTACGAGCTGCCACTAGAGCATTTACTGGTTTTGCTTCATTTGGTGGAGTGTGCATTGTAAGAAAAACATTGATAACCAACCCACAACTTTGAAAGATTTGAAAGATGTAATGAGACAACATTTTCCCTCCTTACTATCGTCGTGAATTGCTTCATAAATTTGAACAATTTAAACAAGGCAACAACAATGTTCACGCTTACTACCAAGAGTTCAAATCTTATATGCATCATTGTGACATAGAAGAATCTAAGGATGATACAATGAATAGATTTTTGGTGGTTTGAACCATGATATTCAGGCAAGATTTCAGTATATTCCTCGTTGCATTATTGGTATGTATGTTCGTGCTTGTGCCTTTGAGAGCGAATCTGAGGAGGATGCATTCGGTGACTACAACAACTACTATTCCAGTTCGTGCTCACCACCGCCGGTCGGTTCTTCCACCGTTGTACCTACTAGATCAGCCCCACCTCGGATTGTGAGCGGGACATCATCTCAAGAGTATGGTGCATTGTCAACTTCCGTACCTACATCAGCTACGTCTTTGCGACAAGGTAATAGTAAAGGTATTGATAATATAACTTCACATGAGAATGATGCATCCCTAGTTAACTTGAATTACTCATCTATTCATGTGTCATATGTGCAAAAATCAAGGGAAGTAAAAATGGATGACATATACATATACAACATGTACACCTTGTCTCTTTTGTTAGCCATATTTCAGACTAAGCAACGCCGAGGACGGCTTTGTTTTAAAGAAGGGGAGGATGATGAGGACATGATTACCTTGGATACGACCAAAAATATTGCATACATGTATATTTGTGAGGTGATTTCTAATGCAAACTATGCAATAATTTATTTATGTCATCCGGGACAAAATACTTCACAAACTTTTGTGCCATGTCTAATTGCAGGTGTATGGGACATTTGTACAATCCACATATGAAGATAAGGGAGAAAGAGATGTTTACCTGCTGTTCAAAAAGTTCTCTCACGTCACTTTTGGCCCAAGAGAAGATAGAGTCCAAGTCTCTCACGTTCGGACTCAGATTCGGACTACTGCAGACATACGACTCAAAACGTCAATAACTTTTTCATACGGACTCCAAATTGGTTGATTCTTTTTTTGTTGGAAAATAGATTTCGTGCATTTTCCAACCCAGTTGGAATCACCTTAAAATCCGTCCGGAGCTTTGAGTTATGGATGAAACAATCTGATGCTGCAGCAGAATCCGAGTCAAACTACAAGTCCAAAGGTGTTACGTCACCTCCGCTTGGGCCCATTGGCCTTGTATGACCTAGGGTTAGTTTTAGGCTGCCTAGGGACGTCCTTCTACCTCCTTGGCCGCCACCCCTTGCTCCTATATAAGTAGATCCATCTAGTAGCTTTTTCCTGGGGATTTGTTTAGTTAAAAGTTAGCCATTGCAACTTCGTGTACTTCGTTTGTGTCCAACGACCAGACCAAGGCCGCTTACGGATCCCCACCATTATCAATACTCCTTATATACTCGCAATATTCAGATTGCTTTTATCATATTCTTGCTTGTTCTTCGATTGCTTGCAGGAATAGACCTTCGTGGTCAGGCTGATCGTGCTTCCAGCATCGTCAGTATCCTCAGGAGATTGGTTTAGCGATTGCTAAGGCGCAACATCGTGCACGTTTGTAGTCGGATCATCAACGTCATCTTCACCAAATCGATAGTTATCATCTCATCGAAAGATCGGGACACCCTCGCCTCTATCATCAGGTTGATCGTGCTCCGGCGTGGTCAATAACCCTCGGAAGTTGGTTTAGCGATTGCTAAGGCGCGACGTCTCGCACGTACGTAGTCGGATCGTCAAGGTCGACTCCCACAGAAACGATAGTCAACATCTCATCGAAACATCGGATTGAAAGTGCGTTATATCTACTAGAGGGGGGGTGAATAGGCGATTTTTATGACTTCTTCACTGAGGAATTTGCCGGTGAGGAAATTCCTTAGTGAAGAACTACTTGCAGCGGAATAAGTACTCAGAAGTAAGCATAACAGATTACAAGCATTGTCATCATGATGAAATGAAGACAATCACAGAGTACAGAAAGCGTAATCACAGGATAACACAAGATGAAGACAAAGCGGTGAAGAAATTGAGCGAGGAAATTGAGAAAGTCTTGATCAAAGTCTTCAAACACAGATATGAACAAACACTCAACACGGTAATGAGGAAATGAAAGGGTTGAGGAAATAGAACCAGTTGGGTTGGTGAAGACAATGATTTGGTAGACCAGTTCAACTGCTGTCTCGGTTATACGTCTGGTTGGAGCGGTGAGTATTTAAACTCGAGGACACACAGTCCGGACACCCGATCCTTGAGCACGCAGCTCGGGACACCAAGTCCTCACCGTATTCTCCTTGAACTAAGGTCACACAGACCTCGTCCAATCACTCGTGGTAAGTCTTGAGCGACTTCCAAACCTTCACATACTTGGTCACTCGGCGATCCACAATTCCTCTTGGATGCTCTAGACCTTGACGCCTAACCGTCTGGAAGAAGCACAGTCTTCAAAGGTAACAAGCGTCGGATCCACGAGATCAATTTCTTGATGATGCTCAATCACTTTGGGTTTGTTGGGGTTTGGTTTTGGGTTTTCCTCACTTGATGATTTTCGCTCAAAGTCCTCGGAGGATGGGTTGCTCTCAAATGACAAGTGTCAAGTTCTCTCGGAGCAGCCAACCAGCTAGTGGTTGTAGAGGCGGCTATTTATAGCCTAGGGAGCAGCCCGACATGATAAGACATAAATGCCCTTCAATGATATGACCGTTAGGTGGATAAGGTATTTGGGACAGGTGGGCGCAAGAAGACAGAACGGTCGGAAATTTGAATATCAAATTCCTCGGGGCTATCATGTTCCTCCTTGTGTAGGCAATCCGCCTTTGGCGAATTCCTAACTCCTCGGTCAAAACAAATTCCTCGTGACGGAAGAGCTTCGTCTACATCCTTTGAAGAAATTGGTGAACTGTATGAGATTTCAAAAGCTTCACTCGAAGGAATTGGTAGGTGTAGGATTTTGAGTTGAGCATCACATGGAAATTTTTCCTTAGTATTTCCTCGACCCCTTTAACGATGCGGTGTTTCCTATGACTCAAGAAAGAAAATGAAATTACGAAAACAAAAGTCTTCACGCTTCATGTTCCTCAAATGAATACCAAGTCTTCAAGGTCACACCAATTTCTTCACTTTCAAAGTCTTGAGAAAGTCTTGAGTATCAAAGTCTTGAGTTGAAGAACTTCATTTTTAGGGGTCGACTTTCACTGTAATTATCAAACTCCTCATAGACTTATAGACCTGTGTACACTCACAAACGCATTAGTTACACCAAAATCACTAAAATCACAAACCTATAAGTCTTCAATACACCAAAATAACTAAGGGGCACTAGATGCACTTACAATCTCCCCCTTTTTGGTGATTGATGACAATATAGGTTAAGTTTTCAACGGGATAATCATATGAAGTGTAAATCACGATAATGAGGAATTTGATTGCAAGATATAGAAGAACTCCCCACGAAGATGTGCATAGTGAGGAATTTGCTTTTGAGGCAATGCACATTTGAAGAATTGAATCATGGAGATCTCCCCTATATCTTGTAATTCATACGCATTTAACATATAATATGAAGAATTTGAAATGCATGATGAAATATGGTGCTTGATGTTATGCAAGGTAGCATCAAAGTACCAAAGCCAAATCGATTTGCTATGAAGATTTTCAAAGAGCTCACGAGAATCGAGCATAACTACTGTAATCGAGCATAGAGCAAGAGCATAATGCATCAAAAGTATCAAAGCACCATCGGGTTTAAGATTACAACTCGATCCAATAAAGGTTTGGAAAAGCGAGAGTTGTAACTTAATAAAATACTGTATATAGACAAAACACTAGACCCGCTTGAAGACTAACTCAAATTTCTCCCCTTTGTCATCAAATGACAAAAGGATCAAAGCGAGGACTAACGCTCTTGAAGAATTTCAAGTTGAAGGCGGGCGCTTGACATTGTCGGGGTTGTTTGTTGAAGTAGGACCAGCAGCGGTATCTTCCAAATCTTCATTTTCATCGATGTCGCGAGATGAAGAATAGGAGCTAGCCACCAAGGAAGGAACTTTGACCTTCTTGAATTTCTTGGAGGAGGTGCAGACCAGTCAAATTCTTCCTTGAGACCCATTGAAGTCAGTTCTTCTTCATTATAGACATGTGAAAGAACAGCCAGTGCGCTTGAAGGGTTCATGGAGGTAGTAGTGGTTTTTCTTCTTTGCATTGTGTGTGGAGGTCATGTTGTAAAGAAGAGTACCAAACTGTCGTTTGACCCACTTATGATTGCGATCAACCTTCCGATGAAGGCGAGGAGTAACTCACGATCAGTCATCACCACAGGTCTGATAGCTTGAGGACTTTGCTTGGTCGAGGTATTTGCGGCTGAATCATGTGTGGCGAGTCATCATTGGTGGAGTAGGATCTGCTTGCTAAACTGTCCATCAATGGACGAATGCCTTCATCTATCACAGCGATAGCCTTGCCCTTGTCATCGGTGAGGTAAAGGTCCGTTTGAGGACTTCAATCGAGGCAGGTAGCTGCGGTGGTTCAAAGTATCGACTTTGTAATTGAGTGAAGACCTTGACTGATGAGTCTCATAATCCAAGGCGCATAAGGCTTCAGCTCAAAAGGTGACATAGCAATGTTTGCGAGTCCTCATGAAGAAATCATGGAAGTTGGCGGAGCGCCATGGATGATGTTGAAAAGCATATTCTTCATGATGCCAACGACTTCTTCATCGTTCGAGTCGTGACCTTTGATAGGACTCATTGTCTTCGTCGAATCCGATAGACTATTCGAGGCACATATAATAATTCCTTGACGAGGAATTTGGTTCTTAGGGCCTGCCTTGGTTTCAAAGGCTTCATCGGCACTTGCATATAGTGATTTGAAAGTTCTTTTCATCGAGATCGACGTGCACCATCAAGCGGAGGACTCGAGTGGTAGGGCACGAAGCAATTCATTCTTGGTGCCTTGTAGTGGTATTTTCAGTCATCAATCTAAGACCCATGAGTTCACGTCTTGACGTCTCCGGTGATGTGCGGGTTGCATAGGCGAAGAATTAGCTCTTCGTTCGATCCACGAGATATCGGTGCAGAAATTTAGATCTGCGTCGTGAAGAACAACGAGGACTGGCTCAAAGCCTGGCAGCGACTCCATATCCACATGAGGAATATGAGCATGATCGAAGATTTTATCCTTGTTGAAAAGCGAGGAATAGAAGTTGGCTTGGTGGCAGTCGTAAGCGCCTCTTCCTAATGCGAGCAGAATCATATGGATTATATTCGATGAAGAACACATGCTCGGCAAAGAAATCTTCAGCCTTGAACTTTTGCTTGCTTGAAAGCGGATTCTTTTGCTTGGGCAGAGGGTGTCGATGAGTTGCATCACCACCTCGGGAATCGTAAGTTCAGGTTCTTGACTGAGGAATTTCTTGTTCCTCAACAGTGCGATCGAGGATTAGCAAAGCAGCAGTTTCATCGGCACTAGTGGCTGGAATTTCTTCATGCCTGAACCGATGGGTTGATTTTCTTGAGTCCATTTGGACTGTGCATGCAGGGAGTGAGGAACTTGTTGGAGCGGGGTGAAGAGAGGAGTATTGGGATCTGACTTTCCCAAAAGTCATCATTTATCACTTGGAGTGGTGCATCAATATCCACATCTTCATCTTCAATTTCCTCGGCACCACTTGAGGAATTTCATAATCTGGTGAGGAACAATTGGGGTTGAAGGGATGGCATCCACTTCAATTTCTTCATCAATTTTCTCTGACGAAGCAGCAGATTGATGTTCTTCATCAGATCCGATTGGGATCTCATAGTCTTCTCCAAAAGGAACAACTTCCTTTGATGGTATGGAGGAAATTGGAACAGCATCAATTGGGTTTTCAAATGAGCTGGTCATTGGCTTCATTTTCTTCGCAGCCGAAGAATCTGATGCAGCTGATGCTTTCCTTTTCTTCACAGCTGCTCATTACGCAGCCTTGGTTTCTTCACATCGAAGCGGATGGAAGAATTGGAGTTGGAGTTGGCGCAGGAGGAGCTGAGGAATTTGGTGCAGTTTCTTGAGAGCAAGCGATGCAGTTCCCTGTCTTGAGCAATTTCTTGAGCGCACCACTAGTGGGTGCCACAGCAATTCTTCGGTGGTGGGATGGGATCATCAGCCACTGGAATCAGCATTTTCTTCAAGAGGCTGAATGACATCGATGGTCTTGGCATTTTCTTGATGGGCTGGTGAGGCTCCGGCTGAGGAATTTCATGTTGCATTGAGGCAGCAACATTTGTGAATTTCTTCGTCGGGTTGTGAATCTGGTCTTGGCTCCTTGCCAATCAGCATAGTAGGAATCGAAGTTTTTTTGAGGTCTTGAATTTCAGTTTGAACTTGGAGAAGCTCCTCGGTGTCATCTTGACAACGTTTTCTTGAGAACTTCTCTTTCTGTATTGAGCCTTTTGATTTCCTTGCCTTCTCAAACTTCCATTTTCTTCAGCGATGAAGTGAGTCAACGCATGACTTTGACCAGTGTCGATGAAGATCGAGCGAGAGGGTATTGGGATCATTGTGCGGAGATCAATAAAGTCGAGGACTTTCTTGGATCAATAGTAGTGGCACAGATGTACCTTTGGCTCTAGCGGCCCTTACTTAGCGGTCTCGATGATTTCCATGAGTTCTTCATCGGATGCCTCATCGTCGATGGTACATGAAATACAACTTGTTTCTTCCTTGGGCTAGGTCGAGGACCTCGTCCATTGTTGCTTTGGTCTTTAGTGAGCGGGCGGATGAAGAAATGGGGCAGGTGAGGAACTTGCGAGAGATGCTCGAGGCAATTGAAAAACCAGTGGTCCTTTGACAAGTAGCAGTGCACGAGGCTGAAGGTTTTGGCGGAGCTGTTGAGGACTTTGGTGGAGCAACAGCAGTGTGAGAATTTGCTTGGAAGGTGTCACGAGGAACTTGGCGAGAGGGCGCAGAGGATGAAGCACTTGGCTTATGAGCAGGCTTCTTTTGCATTGATTTCTTCGGTTTGACCGAGACCTCTGTGGCAGTAGCAGCGGCAGAATCCTCATTGAATTTCTTCACTACCTCCTTTGCTTGCTTTGCCAATTTTGCTTGCGTTTAGCCCATTCATCGGAAAGTCCTCACCTCGTTTGATGCTTGTGGGATCAGCTACTTGGCAGTGCCAAAGGAGCTCTTGGGCATGGAGGGTTAGGCGAATTTCTTCATGTACTTAGGAGTTACATATCTGTATTCCTCCATTCCGTGCCCATCTCCGTTCAATCTTACGAATCGCACCTTGCGTTGATTTTATTTTCTTCATCCGGTGTGCGATGAGTCAGCATAGATTTCCTCGGGGATTTCAAGCGCAGTCATAACCTCGGGTTTCTTTCCTCCTTTTCGTGGCTTCTTACCGTCGCCATGTTCTTGATTGAGGAATTTGAACAATTGAGTTCTCTCGAAGAAGTATGCAGTTTTCTTGAGGAACGCTGCAAATGAGTTAAGTTGATGAGAACCTAGGGATTCAGCGGCGGACATGTGTACCTGTGAGCAGAGTATAGGTGCGAGGAATTTAGAGAGGTCATATCGTTCTCGGAAGGTTTTCAAAAGAACAAGTTTTGAGGATTTTGACCAGATGAGCCTTGAAGAATTTCACTAAGCGTTCTTTGTCTTAGGTTCGAGTTGTATAGATCGAGGATCCACACAATTGAGGAATCTTGAAGAAAATCATTGCTTAGAAGCGAATCAAGAGATTTGAGGTGTTCATATGTGTGAGGATTTGAAGGATAAACACCTTTGAAGATTTTCAAGAAGGTTTGAGAATCAAAGCGAGTAATAAAAGTAACTTTTAATTACCCAAGTGAAGAACACGATTTAACCGAGAAGAACAGTTGGGAAGTTCGTCGTTCAGATCTTCACGCCCTAACTTGGTAGAGGAAATCAGCTACGGCGGCGGAGTGAAAATTTCCTTGATCGGTAGTGATCGTCGGCGACGAGGTCAAAGCGATGAAGCTTTTCCTCACCGGTGACGATGGAGTAAGCGGGCGCTAGGGTTTGAGGAGCTCGGCGGAGAGAGAGGTCGGCGAGTAAAAGAGTGAGGAAGGGAGAGGGGTATTTATAGACACGGTGAAAAGCGGATCGCCGAAGATTTAGGGACGAACATGCCTGACCATTTCCTTCTCACGACATGTGTCACACACGTCTTGTGTAGTGGAGATCGTGTGCGATCGTGGGTGAATAGAATAATGCATCGTGGGATGTGGAGCGGTTTGGCGGCAAAAGCGAAGGTTTGGATAAGATTCGTTTTAAAAGTTCCGTTGCAATTTCTTTGGTATCAAGGACACGGTGAAGATTTTGAGCGAGTTTCAAAGTAGAACGCACATGAAGAATTTTTGAATGGATTGGGTTGAGTATAGCATAGAGGAGGAAGGGTCGATCACATTCACTTAGCGAGAAAAAACAGCTTGAAGAAATAACTATAAGTGAATCTTTGTAGAGGACATAAACCCATATATATATATATAACCAATGAAGAAAGGCAGCGGAAGCAGTGAAGATTTTGCAAAGTTGAAGAATTTGAAAAACTGAAGAATTTCAAAAGCGAGGAAAAACTCAAATTGAAGATTTTCAACTTTGGTGGTGGCGTGACCCATCAGTATAAGAATGATGATTTCAGACACGCGTACAATTGTCGAGGGTTACGAGAATCAAATTCTTCATTAATTTCTTCACACTTAGAGTGTTATTCTTCATTGATTGAAGAAAACGTTTCTTCATGTGTTGCACATCTAAGTCATCAATTTTGCATAAGTGTTAGGATGTGTGCCTTTTCAAAGAACGTTCGAAGATTCTAAGATATTTAGCTCACACGCAACTTGCTAAATTTCTTCTCATCCAAGGGCTTAGTGAAGATATCAGCTAGCTGTTCTTGATCTTCACGTGCTTTCGATGGAGATGTCGCCCTTCAACACATGATCACGAAGAAAATGATGGCGAATTTGAATGTGCTTTGTCTTGAGTGCTGAAGCTGGGTTGTGAGCAATCTTGATGGCACTCTCATTGTCACGATGAGAGGCACATTCTTCACGTTGATGCCGTAGTCCTTGAGGTTTGCTTTATCCATAGCAATTGAGCACAACACGAGCCAGCAGCAATGTATTCAGCTTCCGCGATGGACGGTGATCGCAGTTCTGTTTCTTGAGGACCAACGGACCAAAGATCGTCAGAAATGACAAGTACCAGATGTTGACTTGCGGTCCACGATCACCGACATAGTCGAGTCGAATATCCAATGAGATCAAAAGTAGAGCCCTTGGGGTACCATAATCCTAGTGTTGGTGTGTGAGCTAGATATCGAAGAATATGCTTTACAGACCTTATGGTGTGATTCCTTGGTGTAGCTTGAAATCGGGCACACATGCAAACACTAAGCATTATATCTGGCCTAGATGCACATAAGTACAATAAAGAACCAATCATGGGCGGTATACCTTGTGATCGAAGTCAATACCATTTTCATCGGTGGATAGATGGCCATTTGTGGGCATAGGAATTTTGACACCTTTGCAATCTTGCATGCGAATTTCTTGAGGACATCTTTGAGGTATTTCTCTGAGATATGAATATGCCATTGTGTTGTTGATTGAATTTGAAGACCTAAGAAGAATTTCAACTCTCCCATCATAGACATTTGATATTCTTCACTCATCATATAGGCAAATTCATCACTATAACGTTGGTCGATACAGCCAAAGATAATATCATCAACATATATTTGGCACACAAACAGTTCACCATCATAAGATTTAGTAAAAGAGTAGGATCGAGTGAACGGGTGTGAAGCCATTCTTCACGAAGAATTCCTTCAATGTATCATACCACGCTCGAGGGCTTGCTTGAGGCCATAGAGGGCCTTATTTAGTCTGAAGACTTTGTCGAGATTCTTTGGATCTTCAAAACACGGGGTTGAGCAACATATACTTCTTCCTCAAGCTTACCATTGAGGAATGCACTTTTCACATCCATTTGATATAAAGTGATATTGTGATGGTTAGCATAGGCGAGTAATATGCGAATAGACTCAAGTCTAGCAACAGGTGCAAAAGTTTCATCGAAATCAATTCCTTCAACCTGCGTGTAGCCTTGAGCTACTAGTCGTGCCTTATTCCTCACCACAAGACCATTTTCATCTTGCTTGTTGCGATAGATCCACTTTGTGCCAATGATATTATGCTTGCGAGGATCTGGACGTTTGACTAGTTCCCAGACGTTGTTGAGCTTGAACTGATGTAATTCTTCTTGCATGGCCTGAATCCACTCCGGCTCCAGAAATGCTTCATCTACCTTAGTGGGCTTTGCACTTCTTTTGCAACGCGAGGATGAGCTGGTTGTCTTCGAGGAATTTGATCATTTTCCTCAGCACCATTTTCTTGACATTATCTTGAGTGCATCATTTCGGCGTTCTTCTCGTCTGAGGAATGAATTCTTGACATTTTCTTGATGAGGAATGACATCCTCGGTTGCCTTGAACTGATAGAATCCTCGGTGCTGGTTCATCTAACACAGAAGGTAGGTGCTCTCTTTGCGAGCCATTAGTTTCATCGAACCGCACATCTGATGTCAACAATCTTGTGAAGTGCGATGTTGAAGACTCTGTAGGTGTGCGAGTCCTTTCCGTAACCAAGCATAAAACCTTCATGTGCTTTGGTGCAAATTTAGAGTTGTGGTGAGGATCTCTAATCCAGCATTTAGCACGAAGACTTTGAAATAACTTACATTAGGTTTCTTGTCGTGAGGAGTTCATAGGCAGTCTTTTGAAGAATTTGTGAAGATATACTCTGTTGATGATGTGGCACGCAGATGTCAATTGCTTCAATCCGAAGCGACTAGGCGTTTTGTATTCATCAAGCATAGTGCGAGCCATCTCAACAAGAGTTCTGTTTTTGCGCTCCACGACGCCATTTCTTTGAGGAGTATAAGGAGCAGATAACTCATGAGTAATACCAAGTTCATCAAGATAGTCATCAAGACCGAATTCTTGAACTCAGTTCCATTGTCACTCCTGATGTGCTTGATCTTCACACCAAAGTTAGTTGAAGCCCTCGAGGAAAATCGTTTGAAGATTTCCTGCACTTGATTCTTGTAAGTAACAATGTGTACCCATGTGTAACGAGAGTAATCATCAACAATAACAAGGCCATATAGTGATGCTTCATTAACGACTGACTGAATAATGATTGGGACCAAAGAGGTCCATGTGAAGCAATTGAAGGGACGAGTAGTGGTCATGATAGTCTTATTTGGATGCTTGGCCTTGGTCATTTTCCAGCTTCACGGGCTCGCATAGGTGATCCTTGAGGAATTTGACATTCTCAATGCCAATGACATGCTTCTTCTTCGCATGGCGTGTGCAAATTCCTCATGCTGCGTGACCAAGTCGTCGATGCCATAGCCAGCCTACGAAGCTTTTGCAAGTAGGCACACGGCTGGTTGTGAAACTGTGGAGAAGTCAACAATATACAAGTCTCCTCTCCTAAAGCCTTGAAGACTTTGGAATTGTCACTTCCATAATCACAACACAACGATACTTGCCAAAGATAACTACCATATCAAGATCACAAAGCATTGAGGATCGACATGAGGTTATATCCTAAGGACTCAACAAGCATGACTTTGTCCATGTGCATGTCCTTAGAGATAGCAACCTTACCAAGACCCAATACGACTTTTGCCTTTGTCGCCAAACATGATATGCTTGAGATGTGGCGGTGATAAGGAGCATCCATCAATAGATTCTTGTCACCGGTCATGTGATTTGTACATCCACTATCGAGAACCCACTCGGTGGCTTTGGGTTGATCATCCTGCAGATGAATTAGTACAACTTACGATCTCATATACTTCATCGTGAAGAATATGATATCAAGTTCATCGATGAATTTCATCGATCGGTATCAATCGGATAAGCAAGTATGAGGGCGTGTGAAATGAAAGTTCATTTCATCATGATTAACTGCGTCCTTTCGGAGCATTTTGTCGTGCCCCCAACAAATTCTTCAGACATTTAGGCACGTCTGGAGACCTGACCCTGCAGAAGAGATTAATTCTTATTCTTCACCACCCACATCTGCAGGGGTGGCAAAGAGTTCATCACTCTGCGAGCACCATACGAGAATGGTGGCATAGAAGTCAATCCATTTCATTTCACATAAGAGGGGTTAGGGTAAGCATATGAATAAGCAGAGAAATTCTTCGAGGACTTATAAACATATTGGTTTGAAGAATAATGCACATATTCATAGCCCTTAGCTCTACCCTGCGAAACATAGTTGTTAGCACGATGATAATCATATGAGGACTTTGATCCTTTTGAGGAATTTGATCCACGTGAGGAATTTGGTCCATATGAGGACTTGGATCCATATGAAGAATTTGGTCCATATGAAGAATTTGATCTAGAGTTCCTATTCTTCACAGGTGGTGTCATGAGGACATTCACCTGAAGACTTTCAAGGCACTGCTTGGGAACCCAGATTTTCTTCATAGGGGAACCATTCCTGCAGTTAGTGCCAACATATCTAGCAAATACTTCACCATTATGATTTTTGAACAGTTTATAGTTGGAGTCAAATGACTCATCAGCAGAATGAGGAAATTCGCATGTGAAACCAGATAAGGTAGATGGATCAACTGGAGGTCCCTTTGCAGCAACCCATGAGGTTTTGGGATCTGCTCGGGCTTCGAGACGTTCCATCGACATTGAGTTTCCTCTCAAAGGCAATACCCTCTTTCCTAGGGTTCTGTTGAGGATCTGCTTTTAAGCACATCACAAAGAGTCGATGCCCTTTGAGGCTTTTCTACATGCTGTCATGTACAATTCCTTCGATCCTGCATCGTCGGTGATACTAGCAATGTCCTCGGTGAGGAATTAGTGATAGCAGAGGCGGTGAAGAATTTGTAACAGTTGAAGCATTTGAACATTGGTGAAGAATTAGCGATTCACGTTCAATGCACTTTAAGCATGGATGAACAAATTCTTCTTGAGAAGCGCTGATTTGTTGAGCAAGTAATGAATCGCGCTCCTTCTGAAGATCCTCATAACTTGCCCTTAGCTTCTCAAGATCTTGCTTTCTTTGAAGAAATTCATAAGAAAGTTTCTCATGATCGAGATAAGAGAGTGTTATGATGACCTTGAAAGCTATCAAGCCTTGGTGAAGTTTACGAAGATTTTCGATCGAGCTTGAGTGCGATCCATTTCTTCACCTAACATATCATCACTCTTATCTAGCATGTTTTGAACCTTTTCAAAAGCCCTTTGTTGTTTATAGCAATCTTAGCAAGTTTAGAGTAGCTGGGCTTGAGATCCTCATCGATTCATTTTCACTAGATTCAGAGGAGGTGAAATTGAGTACCTTGGCACCTTTTGCCATGAAGCAATAGGTGGGGCGTAGTCATCATTTTCCTCATCGGGCTTGTCGTGAGTCAGTTTCTTTAGTGTTGAAGATGGACTTGCTAATGAAGGCGTAGCAAGAGCCAGACTAGGCACACAGATTGATTCTTGGACTCCTCCTCTTCCTCATGTTCCTCGATTCAGCTTGAGTCCATTTCCTTGCCAATAAATGCCGAGCCTTTTGGAGCTGCTCTTCTTGTGAGAAGAAGGTTTTGAGGATTTTGATGATGAAGATTTTGATGATTTCTTTTTCTTCTTCACGTCATCAGAACTGTAATCCTTGTGTTTGTTCTTTCTTAATTCCTTTTCCCACTGAGGACAATCTTGAATATAGTGACCAGGTTTCTTCTTCTTCTTCACGTCATCAGAACTGTAATTCTTGTGTTTCTTCTTCCTTAATTCCTTTTCCCACTGAGGACAATCTTGAATATAGTGACCAGGTTTCTTGCATTTGTGACAAAGTCTTCTCTTATAGTCACTAGATGAGGAATCACTGCTTCTTGAGGATTTTCCAAAGCGACCACGTCTTGAGAATTTCTGGAATTTCTTCACGGCGATGCTAGCTCTGGCCAAATTCTTGAGGATCTCCTAGGCTACTACGAGTCTTCACTCTCGATTCGGACACACCTTGGCCTTGAGGCACGTGTTTTCCATACCCGAACCATAGAGATCTCTCTTTTCAGCAAGTGGAACTTCGTGAGTATTTAGCCTTTCGAGGATATCGGCGGGATCAAGAGACTTGTAGTCAGCTCGTTCTTGTATCATCGATTGCGGAGTATCAAATGAGGAATCAAGCGATCTTAGCAATTTCTTCACCACCTCATGGTCGGTGATGTCGGTGGCACCAGTGCTTGAAGCTCATTTGAGATGTCGGTGAGGCGATCGAAGGTTTGTAGAACATTTTAGTTGTCGAGTCTTTTGAAGCGGTTGAAGAGATTCGAAGAACATCAACTCGAGAGTCACGCTGAGTTGAAACACCTTCATTTACTTTGGACAGCTTTGTCCCGGATGAGTTTGGCGATTCCAAAGCACTCACTCTTCCATATTGACCTTTGCTCGAGATGGCCACATATGATATTCTTCGCTTGAGAATCGAGTTGCTTGAATCTCTTCACATCAGCATCATTCGGAGAAAGTGTGGTGAGAAACACCTTTTGTCACAACATACCGAGATCGTTGTCAATTGCTTCAAGATGCATTCGCATTTTGTTCTTCGATGGGGTAGTCCGTCCCATCGAAGGTAGGACACCTGCTGAGACCTTGATCATACTGCGGTCGACATAACTAAAACTCGGTGGTTAAACCAAAATCACACGAACAAGGAGTACCTTGCTCGATACCAATTGAAAGTCGTTATATCGACTAGAGGGGGTGAATAGGCGATTTTATGACTTCTTCACCGAGGAATTTGCGGTGAGGAAATTCCTTAGCGAAGAACTACTTGCACGGAATAAGTACTCGAAGTAAGCATAACAGATTACAAGCATTGTCATCATGATGAAATGAAGACAATCACAGTCTGAAAGCGTAATCACGAGGATAACACAAGATGAAGACAAACGGTGAAGAAATTGAAGCGAGGAAATTGAGAAAGTCTTGATCAAAGTCTTCAAACACAGATATGAACAAACACTCAACACGATAATGAGGAAATGAAAGGGTTGAGGAAATAGAACCGATTGGGTTGGTGAAGACAATGATTTGGTAGACCAGTTCAGCTCTTTGTCTCGATTATACGTCTGGTTGGAAGCGGTGAGTATTTAAACTCGAGGACACACAGTCCGGACACCCGATCCTTGAGCACGCAGCTCGGGACACCAAGTCTTCACCGTATTCTCCTTGAACTAAGGTCACACAGACCTCGTCCAATCACTCGTGGTAAGTCTTCAGGTGACTTCCAAACCTTCACATACTTGGTCACTCGGCGATCCACAATTCCTCTTGGATGCTCTAGACCTTGACGCCTAACCGTCTGTGATAGAGGCAAAGGTGTCCCGATGTTTCGATGAGAGGGTGGCTATCGTTTCTGTGGGAGTAGACCTTGACGATCCGACTACGAACGTGCGAGACGTCGCGCCTTAGCAATCGCTAAACCAACTTCCGAGGGTTATTGACCACGCCGAACACGATCAACGACCACGAGGGCTGTTTCCTGCGAGCAAGCGAAGAACAAGCAAGCTGAGAGTGCAATCTGGATATTGCGAATATAAGATGAAAGCTTTATTGATCAAGGTGGGGTTACTGTGGCGCCTTTATGCAGTCGTTGAACACAAGCGAAATGCAGCGAAGTTGCAGCTATGGCGAACTTTTAATCTAAACAAAACCCAAGGTCTAAGCGGTGCCCTAAGGGCTGTATATATGGAGGAAGAGGGGGAATTTCGTGGCCCTTGGTGGAGGGTCGAAATCAACCCTAACTCTTGTTTCCCCACACATACGGACTCTAAAACAGCCTATACTTAAGTATTTCGAAATTACATGGGCCTGGCCCACTAATAAGGTGACGCTGACACCTAGAATAGCCTCGGGGCGACATTTATGAAGTAGCATCTTGTATATTTCGTCCAAGGCTTCATGCACCATTATGGTGGCTTCAAAGTCCTGAAATCATCACTTGTAACTCCGTTCTTGTTCCCCTTAGCATGGCATTATCTCCATGCTTGTTCTTGCTCAATGTCCATCCTTCTCCAAGCTAGGGCCTTCATTTGTAAGCAAAACAAATGTATCCAATTTAGGCAGCATCATATTCTCATGAACATTAGAATCATTACCAAGAAGCGAAAGTACACGATAATTTAATTGGCGTCTTGTGAGCTCTAGTAATTGGTCCGATATATGTAGCGATGAGGGGCTGTGGGTGTAACAATGGTATTGATGTCCTCATCATCCTCCCTTCTTGAAATGAAGTCGTCCTCGACGGAAGTTCATATTCCTCACCAAATAAGGCTTCAAATCTGCAATGTTAAAAGTGGGACTAACCCCAAAATCTGCGGGCAGCTCAAGTTTATATGCATTATCATTTATTTTCTCTAACACCTTAAATGGACCATCGACACGTGGCATTAGCTTTGATTTATGCAAATTAGGAAACCTATCCTTACATAAATGTAACCAAACAAGATCTCCGGTGCAAAGACAACATGTTTTCTACCCTTATCTCCAAAGCAAGTTTATATTTAGCATTCATCGCTCAATGTTTTCCTTAGTTATCTCATGCATTTTAAAATCAATTCAACACGTTCTTTAGCATCAAAATTAACCTTCTCCGAAGATGGAAGAGGCAACAAATCAATAGGTGCACGAGGTAGGAAGCCATACACAATTTCAAAAGGGCACATCTTAGTTGTAGAATGCAATGAGCGATTATAAGCAAATTCAATATGAGGCAAGCATTCTTCCCACATTTTCTTATTATTCTTCAAAACAACCCTAAGCATAGTAGACAATGTTCTATTGACTACTTCAGTTTATCCATCGGTTTGGGGTGACAAGTAGTACTAAAAGCAGTTTAGTCCCCAACTTAGCCCATAAACATCTCCAAAAGTGGCTAAGAAATTTAGTATCACGATCTGAAACAATAGTATTTGGCACACCATGCAAGCGAATAATTTCACGAAAGAACAAATCAGCAACATTAACACATCATCGCTTTTATGACATGGTATAAAGTGTGCCATTTTAGAGAATCTATCCATGACAACAAATATGCTATCCTCCCTTCTTTGTTCGAGGTAAACCTAAAACAAAGTCCATAGATATATCCTCCCAAGGAACACTAGGCACGAGCAAAGGCATATATAAACCATGAGGATTGAGTCGTGACTTAGCTTTTTGACATGTAG
Organism: Aegilops longissima; assembly: GCA_021605205.1. Classification (NCBI taxonomy): domain Eukaryota; kingdom Viridiplantae; phylum Streptophyta; class Magnoliopsida; order Poales; family Poaceae; genus Aegilops; species Aegilops longissima. The sequence continues at coordinate 31,776 of JAHIAM010000666.1, forward strand.
TGCAGCGAGCAACAAAGCGCTCAACATCCGTCTCATCTTTGGCCAAAAGAAATGTGTAGCAAGTATATCCTCCGTCTTCTTGGCGCCAAAGTGTCCCATTAATCCTCCTCCATCGCCTCTGCAACAACAAAAGCGAACATAGCTAGCAGGAATGCATAGCTTGTTAGCACGGAACACAAAACCATCATTAATAACGAACTTGTTCCATGTTCTTCCTTCTTTACAATTCTGCATTACATCTTTAAAATCAGCATCATGCACATATTGATCTTTGATGGTCTCCAAACCAAATATTTTGAAGTCAAGTTGTGAAAGCATAGTATAGCGACGAGACAAAGCATCGGCAATAACATTTTCTTTACCCTTCTTGTGTTTAATGACATAAGGAAAGTTTCAATGAATTCAACCCATTTAGCATGTCTACGATTCAGTTTAGCTTGACTTTTAATATGTTTCAAAGATTCATGATCAGAATGTATAACAAATTCTTTGGGCCATAAATAATGTTGCCATGTCTCTAAAGTCCGAACAAGAGCATATAATTCTTTGTCATAAGTAGAATAGTTCAGACTAGGCCCACTCAATTTTTCAGAAAAGTATGCAACAGGTTTGCCATCTTGTAATAACACACCTCTAATCCAATTCCACTAGCATCACATTCAAGCTCAAAAGTCTTATTAAAATCAGGAAGTTGGAGTAAAGGAGCATGTGTCAACTTATCTTTCAATACCGTGAAGGCTTCTTCACATGCGGTACCCCAAACAAAAGGCACATCCTTCTTTGTAAGCTCATTGAGAGGTGCAGCAATGGTGCTAAAGTCTCTCACAAAGCGCCTATAGAAACCAGCGAGTCCAAGAAAACTCCTCACTTGTGTGACCGTTTTGGGCTGCGGCCAACTCTCAATAGCTTCAACCTTGGCTTTATCAACTTCAATTCCTGTGGAGTAACAACATAGCCAAGAAAAGATACTCGATTCGGTGCAAAGGTGCACTTCCCAAGGTTACCAAACAAGCGTGCATCACGTAGAGCATTAAAAATAGCACGTAAATGTTCCAAATGTTCTTCCAAAGATTTGCTATAAATCAGTATATCATCAAAGTAAACTACCACAAATCGTCCAATGAAAGCACGTAAAACTTCGTTCATTAATCTCATGAAAGTACTAGGTGCATTAGTTAACCCAAAAGGCATGACTAACCACTCATATAATCCAAACTTAGTTTTAAATGCTGTTTTCCATTCATCTCCCAATTTCATACGAATTTGATGGTATCCACTCATAAATCAACTTTGGAGAATATTGTAGAGCCACTCAATTCATCAAGCATATCATCTAGCCTAGGAATAGGATGGCGATAACGAATAGTAATATTATTAATGCCTCTACAATCAACACACATACTGTGACGTACCATCCTTTTAGGCACTAGTATAATAGGAACAGCACAAGGACTAAGAGATTCGCGTATATAACCTTTGTCGAGCAGCTCTGTACTTGACGCATAATCTCCTTCGTCTCCTCGGATTGATGCGGTATGGTGCGCGGTTGGGTAGCGATGCACCGGAATTAAGTCAATTTGATGCTCAATCCCTCGAATAGGTGGTAATCCGGTGGCACGTCTTGTGGGAAGGCGTCGTGAACTCTGCAAAATGTTAGTGACAGCGAGGGGCAAAGAGGAAAACCGTCCTCGAATGAAAATAATGCCTCTTTGCACACAAAAGCATAGCAAACAGATTTGCTAGAATCTAGCTCATCAATATCAGATTTGGTGGCAAATAAACATGCACTTTTCAGTTTAATTTCAGAAGCAACATTAGATGGTTTATTATTAGGCTTCATTTGTTGCTCAAATTCTTTTGCCACAATCTGATTTTCACTCTTATTTTCTCCTGTTTTGCTTTATTAGCTCTATTAATATCATCTTTCAAAATGGAATCAGAGTCATAGGAAGCAAAGTAATATTTTTATCCTTGTGAACAAGAGTATCTGATTGTTTCTACCATGGTGTATGAATTTTATCAAATTGCCATGGTCTACCAAGTAATAAGGAACATGCTTGCATAGGTACCACATCACAATCAACATAATCAGCATATGTAGATATACTAAAATACACACGAGCGATGACGTGTTACCTTAACCTTGCCGCTGTTGTTGAACCATTGGATGTAGTAAGGATGTGGATGTGGTCTTGTGGTGAGAAAGCTTCTCCACCATATCCATGCTAGCCAAGTTGTTGCAGCTCCCTCCATCTATGATGGCCTTGAATAGAGCGTTCCTTCACAACTCCTTTGTATGGAACAAGTTATGCCTCTGATTTTGCTCAACTTGTGTAACCTGCACACTCAAAACACGTTGAGCAACTAAACATTCATACCTGTCGGCATCTTGACAGCCATGTATTGCGTCTCAGATCAGAATCATCTCCACCGTGTTCTTCATGTGTAATAAGAGCCAAAGTCTCTTCATCATAGTCACTAGCAGACTCATACCCACCATCCTCGTAGCAATCATCACACGCTGAGATGTGCATTCTCTCATAAAATGTCCTCTTCCCTTACAACGACGACAAATAATATCACTTGTGTGCCCTGTTGGCGCCATGGAAGAAGAAGAGCTGTGTAGGCCAGCGGTGTACTCTTGGCAGATAGTGGTGGTTGTGCCTGCTTTCTTGTATCACGGTTGGAGGTGGCAGCCGGCGGAGGTGCGGTGTAGTAGAGCGTGTGGAAGTAGATGATGCGTGGTGTCCATGATGAAGGTCGACCTGCGAGAAAAGTTAGTCCGCGCCAAGGCACATCGATCCTGCACTTCACGTTCAGCTTTACAAGCAAGATGGAATAATCGAGTGATATTATTATAATCCTTGTAGTCTAGAATGGTCTGAATCTCTCTATTTAATCCACCCAGAAAGCGTGCAAGCATAGCTTCATTCTCCTCAACAATACCACATCTAATCAAGCCGGTTTGTAATTCTGATAATATTCTTCTACGAATTTTTCCTTGTCTTAAGCGCTGCAATTTTGAAGTAATTCACGTTGATAATATGGTGGAACCCAACGAGTACGCATAGCAGTTTTCAAAGCAGCCCAAGTAGCTGGAACAGGATATAATCTACAATGTTCAGACCACCAAACACATGCAAAGCTAGTGAAAGCACAAGCGGCGGCAGAACACGTCTCTCCTCGGGATATTGTAAACATGTAAATCGTTGTTCAGTTTCTAACTCCCAAGTAAGATATATATCAGCAACATATCTACCCTCAAATGGTGGAATATTCAATTTCAGTTTAGGGAGATGGTCATGATCTCGTACACGAAGGGAGCCGAACATTGCCATTATTTGCATGTGGGCGACACGGTGGTTGTGGTGCTGGTGGTTGCACGTAGTTACGATGTTGATCAACCTCATCCTCGTAATCTTTCACATAATCATCCTCCCCACGCAGCAGGCGGGAGCCACGAAGTATCAACAGCAGCACCAGCAGCTTGGCCGGCCGAAGAGGGACACGGGAAGCTCGGCGGAGGGCTGTTTCGCGATGTGGAGGTAGTCCATGTTGTTGTAGTAGAGGTGCGTTAGGTGCAGCGGTGGTGGTGGTGGTAGAGCTTGAGCAATTCATTAAACTTGTTATCGAGCTTTGTTTGACGCCTTCTCAATGCCATCTATCTTCTCCATGGCCTCTTCAAATCTATTTAGCACATCGTCCACCTGCCCACTCATCATTTGTTGAAACTTATCATGTAGCGCTTTGTTTGTCATGTTCTCCCGGTCGGTCTAAATCGACTTGTGATCCTGCCATGGTTAGCGACAATAGAAACACACAAGAATATGATTGACGGACTACTAGGAAGTGGTGGTGGTGGTGTGGTGGACGATCTAAATCCGTCAAGCAAATCTCAAATTCTTACCAGTTCTTACCCAGAAGAGGCGGGATCGGCAACCGATGTAGTCAAAACTCTCAAAGCTTGGATAGAGCGATTACTGGGAGAGTCAAGCGCACGATGTAGATGTATGTGGAGCTGGAAGGCTTATAATATGGTAGCAAAAAGGGTCAGCAATAATCAATTCAGAGATGCAAAGTTGAATAAGCGCTCAACGAGCAGATCTTGTCTTTGGTCCTAGGCTAGACCGTGCTAGAGACGCGAGCCTAGAACACTAACAAAATCACGGCGCTGCACGGAAACAGCGGAAAAGCACACTCTGGAATAATTTTTTTTTTCGCTCTTTTTTTTTGCGCTTCTTTTTTTTTGCGCTGCTTTTTTTTTTTGCAAAAAATCACTATAATGGCGAGTGTCTCAAAACTCTTCCCAGGTCAAACTGACAGGATGGGCACGGAATTTTTTCGACCAAAATAATTTTTTTTTTCGACTGCCCGGACCCAAAAACTGGAAACAGGTCAAAAAAAACTTTCTATAATGGCGACTGTCTCAATACGCTTAGAAACACCTAAAAATAGGATAGCCAGAAAATTTTTCGCCAAGTGCGTTTTCGGAAAATTTTGGGCCTAAACGGAGGGTGGTTTCAAGACTCCGGCAAGGAAACACGAATCGGAAACTAGATATACATTTGTTAGACCCACAGCCCCTACTGCTACATATACTGGACCAATTACTAGAGCTCGCGCACGCCAATTAAATTATCAGGTACTTTCGTTTCTTGGTAATGATTCTAATGTTCATGAGAATATGATGCTGCCTAAATTGGATACATTTGTTTTGCTTACAAATGAAGGCCCTAGCTTGGAGAAGGATGGACATTGGAGCAAGAACAAGCATGGAGATAATGCCATGCATAGAGGGAACAAACGGAGTTACAAGTGATGATTTCAGGACTTTGAAGCCACCATAATGGGTGCATGAAGCCTTGGACGAAATATACAAGATGCTACTTCATAAATGTCGTCCCGAGGCTAATCTAGGTGCTGCGTCACCTTATTAGTGGGCCAGGCCCTTGTAATTTCGAAATACACAAGTATAGGCTATTTTTAGAGTCCGTATGTGTGTGGGAAACAAGAGATAGGGTTGATTTGGACCCCTCCACCAAGGGCCACGAAATTCCCCCTCTTCCTCCATATATACAGCCCTTAGGGCACCGTTTAGACCTTAGGTTTTGTTTAGATTAAAAGTTCGCCATAGCTGCAACTTGGCGTGCCGTTTGTGTTCAACGACCGGACAAAGGCGTCCACAGAACCCCACCTTGATCAATAAAGCTTTCATCTTATATTCGCAATATCCAGATTGCAATCTCAGTTTCTTGCTTGTTCTTCGTTTGCTCGCAGGAAAGCAGGCCCTCGTGGTCGGAGTTGATCGTGCTCGGCATGGTCAATAACCCTCGGAAGTTGGTTTAGCGATTGCTAAGGCGCGACGTCTCGCTCGTTAAATAGTCGGATCGTCAAGGTCGACTCCCACGAAGCGATAGCCACCATCTCATCAAAACATCGGGACACCTTTGCCTCTATCAAGTGGTATCAGATTTCCAGGTTGCTCGGTGAGATTTTACAGTTTTTTCGTAGTTTAGATCGAGTCTGCATTCTTCATACCTATTATCCACGAAAAAGCCACAAAAAAATTTAGGGTTAGTTCATCATATCCGAACCAATCTGAGCCTTTGCATAATCTTTTTAGGGTTTTGCTTTGTTGAATTCTTGGGTGCATCGTCGTGTCTAGTTGCTGGTCTTAGAGTCTAGTCTTTTAGAGTTTGAGTTACGGTCATAAGTTGTCACGCCGCCGCCCTTTCATCATCATCGCCTTGCCATCTTCCACCATTGCTTATCCGCCACCGCTCTGAATCCATATCCATATACCACCACCGCTACCATATACCACCACCGCTGCCATATACCACCACCATATATCCACCACCAATCCGAGTTCTTCTCATATTAGCTTTGTTTTCGAGATCCATCTAGTTTCCGATTCGTGTTTCCTTGCCTGCGTAGGTTTGGGAAAAAAAAAGAGTCTGGAAACCACCCTCCGTTTAGGCCCAAAATTTTCCGAAAACGCACTTGTCGAAAAATTTTCTGGCTATCCTATTTTTAGGTGTTTCTAAGCGTATTGAGGCGATCGCCGTTATAGAAAGTTTTTTGACCCGTTTCCAGTTTTTGGGTCAGGCGGTCGAAAAAAAAAATTGGTCGAAAAAACTTCGTGCCCGTCCTGTCGGTTTGACACTGGGAAGAGTTTTGAGACACTTCATAAAAAAAGCAGCAAAAAAAAAAGAAAAAAAAATTCGGAGTGTGCTTTTCCGTTGTTTCCGTGCAGCGCCGTGATTTTGTTAGTGTTCTAGGCTCGCGTCTCTAGCACGGTCTAGCCTAGGACCACCTGATCTGCGTCGTTGGCGTTTATTCAACTTTGCATCTCTGAATTGATTATTCTTGACCCTTTTGCTACCATATTATAAGCCTTCCCAGCTCCACATACATCTACATCGTGCGTTTGACTCTCCACAGTAATCGCTCTATCCAAGCTTTGAGAGTTTGACTACATCGGTTGCCGATCACCGCTCTTCTTGCTGGGTAAGAACTGGTAAGAATTTGAGATTTGCTTGACGGTTTGTGATCGTCCACCACACCACCACCACCACTTCCTAGTAGTCTGTGAATCATATTCTTGTGTGTTTCTATTGCTGCTAACCATGGCAGGATCACAAGCCGCGTGGTCGATTGGGAGAACATGACAAACAAAGCGCTACATGATAAGTTTCAACAAATGATGAGTGGGCAGGTGGAAGATGTGCTAAATAGATTTGAAGAGGCCATGGAGAAGATAGATGGCATTGAGAAGGCGTTGAAACAAAGCTCGATAACAAGTTTAATGAATTGCTGTGCGTCTACCACCACCACCACCGGTGGCACCTAACGCACCTCTACTACAACAACAAGGACTACCTCCACATGTGAAACAGCCCTCCGCCATGAGCTTCCCGTGTCCCTCTTGACTTGGCCAAGCTGCTGGTGCTCTTTGTTGATATACGTGGCTCCTGCTGCTGATGTGGGGAGCATGATTATGTGGGAGATTATGAGGATGAGGTTGATCAACATCGAAATTACGTGCAACCACCAGCACCACAACCACCAGGTCGTCCACATGCAAATAATGGCAATGTTAGGGCTCCCCTTAGAGTGCGAGATCATGACCATCTCCTAAACTGAAATTGAATACTCCACCATTTGAGGGTAGATATGTTTCTGATATATATCTTACTTGGGAGTTAGAAACTGAACAACGATTTACATGTTTACAATATCACGAGGAGAGGCGTGTTCCTGCTTGCTGTTTGTGCTTTCACTAGCTTTGCATGTGTTTGGTGGTCGAACATTGTAGATTATATCCTGTTCCAGACTACTTGGGCTGCTTTGAAAACTGCTATGCGTACTCGTTGGGTTCCACCATATTATCAACGTGAATTACTTCAAAAATTGCAGCGTTGAAGACAAGGAAAAAATTCAGTAGAAGAATATTATCAGGAATTACAAACTGGCTTGATTAGATGTGGTATTGTTGAGGAGAATGAAGCTATGCTTGCACGTTTTACGGGTGGATTAAATAGAGATTCAGACCATTCTAGACTACAAGGATTATAATAATATCACTCGATTATTCCATCTTGCTTGTAAAGATGAGCGTGAAGTCTTGAGGATCGGCGGCGTTGGCGAGACTAACTTTTCGCAGGTCGACCTTCATCATGGACACCACGTGCATCATCTACTTCCACGTTCTACTACACGGCACCTCCAGGTGGCTGCCACCTCAACCGTGATACAAGCAGGCACAACCACCACTATCTCGCCAAGAGCACACCTGCTGGGCCTACAGAGCTCTTCTTCTTCCATGGCGTCAACAGGGCACACAAGTGATATTATTTGTCGTCGTTGTAAGGGAAGAGGACATTTTCTTGAAAATGCCAATCTCAGCGTGTGATGATTGCTCTTGAGGATGGTGGGTATGAGGCTGCTAGTGACTATGATGAAGAGAGTTTGGCTCTTATTACACATGAAGAACACGGTGGAGATGATTACGATCATGAGGCGCAATACATAGCTGCTTTGAAGATCTTGGCAGCGGTATGAATGTTTAGTTGCTCAACGTGTTTTGAGTGTGCAGGTTACACAAGTGAGCAAAATCAGAGGCATAACTTGTTCCATACAAAGGGAGTTGTGAAGGAGCGTTCTATTCACGTCATCATAGATGGAGGGAGCTGCAACAACTTGGCTAGCATGGATATGGTGGAAGCTTTCTCTCACCACAAGACCACATCCACATCCTTACTACATCCAATGGTTCAACAACAGCGGCAAGGTTAAGTTAACACGTCTTTGTTCGTGTGTATTTTAGTATCTCTACATATGCTGATTATGTTGATTGTGATGTGGTACCTATGCAAGCATGTTCCTTATTACTTGGTAGACCATGGCAATTTGATAAAATTCCGTACACCATGGTAGAAACAATCAATATACTCTTGTTCACAAGGATAAAAATATTACTTTGCTTCCTATGACTCTGATTCCATTTTGGAAGATGATATTAATAGAGCTAATAAAGCAAAACAGGAGAAAAATAAGAGTGAAAATCAGATTGTGGCAAAAGAATTTGAGCAACAAATGAAGCCTAATAATAAACCATCTAATATTGCTTCGAAATTAAACTGAAAAGTGCATGTTTACTTGCCACCAAATCTGATATTGATGAGCTAGATTCTAGCAAATCTGTTTGCTATGCTTTTGTGTGCAAAGAGGCATTATTTTCATTAGAGGGCGTGCCTTCCTCTTTGCCCCTACTTTGTCACTAACATTTTGCGGGAGTTCACTGGCGTCTTCCCACAAGGCGTGCCACCGGATTACCACCTATTAGAGGATTGAGCATCAAATTGACTTAATTCCCGAGTGCATCGCTACCCAACCGTGCACCATACCGTACCAATCCGGAGGAGGCGAAGGAGATTATCGTCAAATGGGGCTGCTCGACAAAGGTTATATCTGCGAATCTCTTAGTCCTTGTGATGTTCCTATTATACTAGTGCCTAAAAAGGATGGTACGTCGGCGTATGTGTGTTGATTGTAGAGGCATTAATAATATTACTATTCATTATCGTCATCCTATTCCTAGGCTAGATGATATGCTTGATGAATTAGTGGCTCTACAATATTCTCCAAAGTTGATTTGCGTAGTGGATACCATCAAATTCGTATGAAATTGGGAGATGAATGGAAAACAGCATTTAAAACTAAGTTTGGTTTATATGAGTGGTTAGTCATGCCTTTTGGGTTAACTAATGCACCTAGTACTTTCATGAGACTAATGAACGAAGTTTTACATGCTTTCATTGGACGATTTGTGGTAGTCTATTTTGATGATATACTGATTTATAGCAAATCTTTGGAAGAACATTTGGAACATTTACGTGCTGTTTTTAATGCTCTACGTGATGCACGTTTGTTTGGTAACCTTGGGAAGTGCACCTTTTGCACCGACCAACTATCTTTTCTTGGCTATGTTTTTACTCCACGAGGAATTGAAGTTGATAAAGCCAAGATTGAAGCTATTGAGAGTTGGCCGCAGCCCAAAGCGGTCACACAAGTGAGGAGTTTTCTTGGACTCGCTGGTTTCTATAGGCGTTTTGTGAGAGACTTTAGCACCATTGCTGCACCTCTCAATGAGCTTACAAAGAAGGATGTGCCTTTTGTTTGGGGTACCGCCTGACAAGAAGCCTTCACGGTATTGAAAGATAAGTTGACACATGCTCCTTTACTCCAACTTCGACTTTAATAAGACTTTTGAGCTTGAATGTGATGCTAGTGGAATTGGATTAGGAGGTGTGTTATTACAAGATGGCAAACCTGTTGCATACTTTTCGAAAAATTGGTGGGCCTAGTCTGAACTATTCTACTTATGACAAAGAATTATATGCTCTTGTTAGGACTTTAGAGACATGGCAACATTATTTATGGCCCAAAAGAATTTGTTATACATTCGATCATGAATCTTTGAAACATATTAAAAGTCAAGCTAAACTGAATCGTAGACATGCTAAA
>JAHIAM010000667.1:0-29108 GCA_021605205.1 Aegilops longissima
TCATATCGTCGCGGAGCTTAAGCGAAGCCCTGGCGGAGAAGTCATATCGTCAGCGGAGCTTAAGCGAAGCCCTGCGTCGGTGGAGCATCATCATCGTCCTGCCCGTCGTCTTGTGGAACTCATCCCGACACTTTGCTGGATCGGAGTCGGGGATCGTCATCGAGCTGAGCGTGTGCGAGAACTTCGGAGGTGCCGTCGTTCGGTGCTTGGATCGGTCGGATCGTGAAGATGTCGACTACATCAACAGCGTTGTTATAGCGCTTCGCTTTCGGTCTCACAGTGCGTGGACGGACACTCTCCTCTCGTTGCTATGCCATCACCATGGTCTTGCGTGTGCGTAGGAAATTTTTGAAATTACTCGTTCCCCATGATGGCATCGAGCCTGGTTTTATCGTTGATGTCATGTGCGAGTAGAACACAAGTGAGTTGTGGGCGATATAAGTCATCTGCTTACCAGCATGTCATACTTTGGTTCAGCGGTATTGTGAGATGAAGCGGCCGGACCGACATTACAGCGTCACGCTTCTGGCGAGACTGGTTTCACCGCTTGAGCACTAGTTGCTTAAAGGTGACGGCGGGTGTCATCTCTCTCACTTTAGTTGAACCAAGTGTGGCTCGCCGGTCCTTGCGAAGGTTAAAACAGCACCAACTTGACAAACTATCGTTGTGGTTTTGATGCGTAGGTAGAACGGTTCTTGCTCAGCCCGTAGCAGCCACGTAAAACTTGCAACAACAAAGTAGAGGGCGTCTAACTTGTTTTGCAGGGCATGTTGTGATGTGATGTGGTCAAGGCGTGATGCTATATTTTATTGTATGAGATGATCATGTTTTGTAACGAGTTATCGACTGGCTGGCAGGAGCCATATGGTTGTCGCTTTATTGTATGAAATGCAAGCGCCATGTAATTGCTTTACTTTATCACTAAGCGGTAGCGATAGTCGTAGAAGCAATAGTTGGCGAGGCGACAACGATGCTACGATGGAGATCAAGGTGTCGCGCGGTGGCGATGGTGATCATGGCGGTGCTTGGCGATGGAATCACAAGCACAAGATGATGATGACCATATCATATCACTTATATTGATTGCATGTGATGTTTATCCTTTATGCATCTTATCTTGCTTTGATTGGCGGTAGCATTATAAGATGATCTCTCACTAAAATTATCAAGAAGTGTTCTCCTGGTATGCACCGTTGCCAAAGTTAAGTAGTACCCGGACACCGCGTGATGATCGGGTGTGATAAGTTCTCGTCCATCTACAGCGGGTGCAAAACAGTTGCACAGCGGAATACTCAGGTTAAACTTGGCGAGCCTAGCATATAACAGATATGGCCTCGGAACACGGAGACCGAAGGTCGGCGTGAATCATATAGTAGATATGATCAACATAGTGATGTTCACCATTGAAACTACTCCATCTCACGTGATGATCGGACATGGTTTAGTTGATTTGGATCACGTGATCACTTAGATGACTAGAGAGATGTCTATCTAAGTGGGAGTTCTTAAGTAATATGATTAATTGAACTTTAATTTATCATGAACTTAGTCTGGTAGTATTTTGCAAATTATGTTGTAGATCAATAGCGTTGTTGCTTCCCTATGTTTGTTGCTTTCATATGTTTATTTTGATATGTTCCTAGAAAATTATGTTGAAAAATGTTAGTAGCAATGATGCGGATTGGATCCGTGATCTGAGGTTTATCCTCATTGCTGCCTGAAAAATTATGTCCTTAATGCACGCTAGGTGACAAACCTATTGCGGGAGCGGATCTGGGGCGTTATGAGCGTTTGGCTAGCTCAATATGATGACTACTTGATAGTTTAGTGCACCATGCTTAAAGGCTTAGAATCGGGACTTCAAAGGCGTTTTGAGCGTCATGGACCATATGAGATGTTCAGGAATTGAAGTTAATATTTCAAGCAAATACCGAGTTGAGAGATATGAAGTCTCCAACAAGTTCTATAGCTAAAAGATGGAGAGAATCGCTCAACTAGTGAGCATGTGCTCAGTTATGCAGGTACTTCAATCGCTTGAATCAAGTGGGAGTTAATCTTCCGAGATAAGATAGTGATTGACAGAATTCTCTAGTCACCATCACCAAGTTAGTAGAACTTCGTGATGAACTATAATATGCAAGGGATGACAAAAGTAATTCCCAAGCTCTTCATGATGCTGAAATCGATGAAGGTAGAAATCAAGAAAAGAGCATCAAGTGTTGATGATTGACAAGACCACTAGTCTCAAGGAAAAGGGCAAAGGGAAGAAGGGAACTTCAAAAGAGCGGCAAGCAAGTTGCTACTCAGTGAAGAAGCCCAAGTCTGGACCTAAGCACGAGACTAAGTGCTTTTGCTACAATGGAATTGGTCCTTTGAAGCGGAACTACCCCAAGTATTTGGTGGATAAGAAGGATGGCAAAGTGAACAAGGTATATTTGATATCAGATTATTGATGTGTATTTTACTAGTGTTTATAGTAACCCCTCGATATTTGATACTTGGTTCGGTTGCTAGAGTAGTAACTTCGAAGCAGGAGTTGCAGAATGAAGCGAAACTAGTTGAAGGGAAGTGGCGATGAGTGTTGGAAGTAGTTCCAAGATTGATATGATCATCATCGCACCTCCTATACTTTCGGGATTAGTGTTAAACCTAAATAAATGTTATTTGGTTGCGTTGAGCATGAATATGATTTGATCATGTTTATTGCAAATCGGTTATTCATTTAAAGTCAAAGAATAATTGTTGTTACATTTAAATGAATAAAACCTTCAATGGTCATACACCCAATAAAATAGTTTGTTGGATCTCGATCGTAGTGATACACATATTCATAATATTGATGCCAAAAGATGCAAAGTTAATAATGATAGTGCAACTTATTTGTGGCTACTTGCCGTTTAGAGTCATATTGGTGTAAAAGCATGAAGAAACTCCATCTGATGGATTTTGGAATCACTTGATTATGAATCACTTGATGCTTGCGAACCATGCCTTATGGGCAAGATGACTAAAGACTCCGTTCTCGGAACAATGGGCGAGCAAATGACTTATTGGAAATAATACATCTTGATGTATGCGGTCCGATGAGTGTTGAAGCTCACGGCAAGTATCGTTATTTTCGACCTTCACAAGATGATTTGAGCAGATATGGGTATATCTACTTGATGAAACACAAGTCTGAAACATTTGAAAAGTTCAAATAATTTGAGTGAAGTGGAGAATCATCGTAACAAGAAAATAAAGTTTCTACGATCTGATCGTGGAGAGAATATTTGAGTTCTGAGTTTGGCCTTCATATAAAACAATGTGGAATAGTTTCACACTCCATACATGGAACACCACAACATAATGGTGTGTCGAGCGTCATAACCGCACTTTATTGGATATGGTGCGATCTATGATGTATCTTACCGATTTACCACTATCGTTTTGGGGTTATGCATTAGAGACAGCTGCATTCACGTTTAATAGGGCACCATCTAAATCCGTTGAGATGACACGTATGAACTATGGTTTAGCGATAAACCTAAGCTGTCGTTTCTTAAAGTTTGGAGTTGTGATGCTTATGTGAAAAAGTTTTCAACTGATAAGCTCGAACCCAAATCGAGAAGTGCGTCTTCATAGAATACCCAAAAGTAACTATTGGGTACACCTTCTATCACAGATCCAAAGGCAAAACATTCGTTGCTAAAATGGATCCTTTCTAGAAGGAGTTTCTCTCGAAAGAAGTGAGTGGGAGGAAAGTAGAACTTGATGAGGTAATTGTACCTTCTCCCTTATTGGAAAGTAGTTCATCACGAAATCAGTTCGGTGATTCCTACCAATTAGTGAGGAAGTTAATGATGATGATCATGAAACTTGAGATCAAGTTGCTACCAAACCTCGTAGGTCTTCGAGTAAGATCCGCACGAGTGATACGGTAATCATGTTCGGAAGTCATGTTACTAGACCATGATGAACCTCACGAACTATGAGAAGCGATGATGAGCCCAGATTCAGCGAAATGGCTTGAGGCCATAAAATCTGAGATAGGATCCATGTATGAGAACAAAGTATGGACTTTGATTGACTTGCTCGATGATCGGCAAGCCATGTAGATAAATGGATCTTCAAGAGGAAGACGGACGATAGTAGTGTTACTATCTACAAAGCTCGACTTGTCACAAAAGGTTTTCGACAAGTTCAAGGTGTTGACTACAATGAGATTTTCTCAACTGTAGCGATGCTTAAGTCTGTCGAATCATGTTAGCAATTGCCACATTTATGAAATCGGCAAATGGATGTCAAAACTACATTCTTTAATGGATTTATTAAAGAAGAGTTGTATATGATGCAACCAGAAGGTTTTGTCAATCCTAAAGGAGCTAACAAAATGTGCAAGCTCAGCGATCCATCTATGGACTGGTGCAAGCATCTGGAGTTGGAATATACGCTTTGATGAGTTGATCAAAGCATATGGTTTTATCTGAGACTTTTGGAAGCTGTATTTACAAGAAAGTGAGTGGGAGCACTACAGCATTTCGATAAGTATATGTGAATGACATATTGTTGATCGGAAATAATGTAGAATTATACGCAAAGCATAAAGGAGTATTTGAAAGGAGTTTTTCAAAGAAGGACCTCGGTGAAGCTGCTTACATATTGAGCATCAAGATCTATAGAGATAGATCAAGGCGGCTTGATAAGTTTTCAATGAATACATACCTTGACAAGATTTTGAAGTAGTTCAAAATGGAGCAGTCAAAGAAAAGTTCTTGCTGTGTTACAAGGTGTGAGATTGAGTAAGACTCAAAACCCGACCACGGCGGAAGATAGAAAGAGAATGAAAGTCATTCCTATGCATCAGCCATAGGTTCTATAAAGTATGTCATCTTGTGTACGGATCTATTGCATACCCTACCACTAAGCTTGGCAAGGGGTGCAATAGTGATCTAGGAGTAGATCAATGGACAGCGGTCAAAATTATCCTTAGTAGAATAAGGATATGTTTCTCGATTATGGAAGTGAAAAAGGTTAAATCGTAAAGGGTTACGTCGATGCAAGTTTAACACTAATCTAGATGACTCGAGTCTCAATCTGGATACATATTGAAAGTGGGAGCAATTAGCTAGAGTAGCTCCGTGCGAGCATTGTAGACATAGAAATTTGCAAAATACTTACGGCTCTGAATGTGCGAGACCGTTGACTAAAATTATCTCACAAGCAAAACATGATCACACCTTAGTACTCTTTGGGTGTTAATCACATAGCGATGTGAACTAGATTCTGACTCTAGTAAACCCTTTGGGTGTTGGTCACATGTCGATGTGAACTATGGGTGTTAACCACATATAGATGTGAACTATTGATGTTAAATCACATGGCGATGTGAACTAGATTATTGACTCTAGTGCAAGTGGGAGACTGAAGGAAATATGCCTAGAGGCAATAATAAAGTTATTATTTATTTCCTTATATCATGATAAATGTTTATTATTCATGCTAGAATTGTATTAACGGAAACATAATACATGTGTGAATACATAGACAAGCAGTGTCACTAGTATGCCTCTACTTGACTAGCTCGTTAATCAAAGATGGTTATGTTTCTAACCATAGACATGAGTTGTCATTTGATTAACGGGATCACATCATTAGGAGAATGATCTGATTGACATGACCCATTCCGTTAGCCTAGCACTTGATCGTTTAGTATGTTGCTATTGCTTTCTTCATGACTTATACATGTTCCTGTAACTATGAGATTATGCAACTCCGTTTACGGAGGAACACTTTGGTACTACCAAGCGTCTAGCGTAACTGGGTGATTATAAAGAAGTACTACAGGTGTCTCCAAAGGTACATGTTGGGTTGGCGTATTTGAGATTAGGTTTTGTCCTCCGATTGTCGGAGAGGTATCTCTGGGCCTTCTCGGTAATACACATCACATAAGCCTTGCAAGCATTGCAACTAATGAGTTAGTTGTGAGATGATGTATTACGGAGCGAGTAAAGAGACTTGCCGTGCGAGATTGAACTAGGTATTGGATACGGCGATCGAATCTCGGGTAAGTAACATACCGATGACAAAGGAACAACGTATGTTGTTATCGGTTTGACCGATAAAGATCTTACGTAGAATATGTAAAGACCAATATGGGCATCCAGGTTCCGCTATTGGTTATTGACCAAGAATAGTTCTAGGTCATGTCTACATAGTTCTCGAACCCGTAAGTCCTTGCAACAAGGTTTCGATGGCGGTTATATTATGAGTTTATGAGTTTTGATGTACGAAGGAGTTGAGTCCGGATGAGATCGGGGACATGACGAGAGTCTCGAAATGGTCGAGGCGTAAAGATCGATATATTGGACGACTATATTCGGAGTTGGAAGGTTCGAATGATTGGGTATTTTTGAATGCAGGAGAGTTACGGGAATTCGCGGGGAAGTATTGGGCCTTATTGGGCCCTGGGAAAAGAGAGAGGGCTGCCTAGGGCAGGCGCGCGCCCCAAGGCCTAGTCCGAATTGGACTAGGGGAGGGGGCACCCCTTCCCTTCCTTCCTTCTCTCCTACTCCTACTAGGAAAGGAGGAGTCCTACTCGGTGGGAGTAGGACTCCCCCTAATCGCCTCCTCCTTGGGCGGCCACCTCCTCCTTGCTCCTTTATATCTGAGGCAGGGGGCACCCCATGACACACAAGTTGATCTCGGATCGTTCCTTAGCCGTGTCGGTGCCCCCTCCACCATATTCCACTTGGTCATATCGTGGCGGAGCTTAGTGAAGCCCTGCGCGGAGAAGTCATATCGTCGCGGAGCTTAAGCGAAGCCCTGCGTCGGTGGAGCATCATCATCGTCCTGCGCCGTCGTCTTGTGGAACTCATCCCGACACTTTGCTGGATCGGGTCCGGGGATCGTCATCGAGCTGAGCGTGTGCAGAACTTCGGAGGTGCCGTCGTTCGGTGCTTGGATCGGTCGGATCGTGAAGGCGTCGACTACATCAACAGCGTTGTTATAGCGCTTCCGCTTTCGGTCTCACAGTGCGTGGGCGGACACTCTCCTCTCGTTGCTATGCCATCACCATGGTCTTGCGTGTGCGTAGGAAATTTTTGAAATTACTCGTTCCCCAACACGAATAAGGGGAAAGGAAAGGGAGAGGAGAGAAAGGAAAGGAGAGAGAGAAAGGAAGGGGGCAATTGGCCTCCCTTTCCTTCTCTCCTCCCTCCTCTTTCCTTCTCCCTCCGGAAAACATGGAAAGGGGGAAGGCCCGAATAGGATTAGGCCCCAAGTAGGATTCATCCTACTTGGGGCGCATCTCTGCTGCTCCCATCCCCTCTCACCTATATATATGTGGGGGGGCACGCTACTAACACCAAGTCTTCTCTTAGCCGTGTGCTTTGGTGCCCCCTCCACATTACACACCTCGGTCATATTATGCGTAGTGCTTAAGCGAAGCCCTCATGTCTTCATCATCACCGTCCTGCCTTGCGTCGTGAGGGAACTCTCCCTCGGCCTCAACTGGATCAAGAGTTCGAGGGGCGTGTGAGCTTAGCGTGTGCTGAGCGTGGAGGTGCCGTGCGTTCGGTGCTTGGATTGGTTGGATCGTGAAGGCGTTCGACTACATCAACCGTGTTACTAAGCGCTTCGCTTTACGGTCTATGAGAGTGCGTGGACACCTCTCCTGCTTGTTGCTATGCATCTCCTAGATAGATCTTGCGTGATCGTAGGTAAATTTTTGAAATACTGCGTTCCCCAGCGGTGGCATCGAGCGGTCTGTGCGTAGATGTTATATGCAGAGTAGAACACAATGAGTTATGGCGATAATAGTCATCTTGCTTACCGCAACGTCTTACTTTGATTGGCGGTATTGTTGGATGAAGCGGCCGGACCGACATTACATGATTGCGTTCATGAGACTGGTTCTACCGGCGTGCGCCGCTACAATTGGCTAGAAGGTGTCTGTTTCTCAAGTGTAGTTGAATCGAGTTTGACTTCGTCCGGTCCTTGTTGAAGGTTAAAACAACAGAATTGTGAAAATCGTTGTGGTTTTGATGTGTAGATAAACGGTTCTTGCTAGAAGCCCGTAGCAGCCACGTAAAACTTGCAACAACAAAGTAGAGGGCGTCTAACTTGTTTTGCGGGGCATGTTGTGATGACGATATGGTCAATACGTGATGAGATATAAATTGTTGTATGAGATGATCATGTTTTTGTAACGATGTCGGCAAGTGGCAGGAGCCATATGGTTGTCGCTTTATTGTATGAAATGCAATCGCCATGTAATTGCTTTACTTTATCACTAAGCGGTAGTGAGGAGTCTGGATTAGGGGGTGTCAGGATAGCGGACTATAACCTTTGGCGGACTCTTGGACTATGAAGATACAAGATTGAAGACTTCGTCCGTGTCCGGATGGGACTTTCCTTGGCGTGGAAGGCAAGCTTGGTGAGGAGTCTGGATTAGGGGTGTCCGGATAGCGGACTATAGCCCTAGTGGGACTCTGGACTATGAAGATACAAGATTGAAAACTTCGTCCGTGTCGGATGGGACTTTCCTTGGCGTGGAAGGCAAGCTTGGCGATCTGGATATGTAGATCTCCTACCATTGTAACCGACTTTGTGTAACCCTAACCCTCTTGGTGCCTATATAAGCCGGAGGGTTTTAGTCCGTAGGGACGAACAACAATCATACCATAGGCTAGCTTCTAGGGTTTATCCTCTCGATCTCGTGGTAGATCTACTCTTGTACTACCCATATCATCAATATTAATCAAGCGAGGGTAGGGTTTTACCTCCATCGAGAGGGCGAACCTGGGTAAAAACATCTTGTCCCTTGTCTCCTGTTACCATCCGCCTAGGCGCACTGATTCGGGACCCCCTACCCGAGATCCGCCGGTTTGACACCGACATTGGTGCTTTCATTGAGAGTTCCTGTATGCCGTCATCCTTAGGCCCGATGGCTCCTCCGATCATCAACAACGATGCGGTCAGGGTGAGACTTTTCTCCCGGACAGATCTTATATCGGCGGCTTTGCTGCGGGCAATTAAGCAGCCATCTGGAGTAGATTGAAAGCTTCGCCCTGGCCATCAAGTCAGATTTGGAAGTTTGAACTACGGCGGCGTCGCGGAGACTTGATCTTGACGGGTTGAGCCTGACCAAAGCGCCCGCCTTATCACGAGGGGCATGATCTAGCTCTGCCGCGAGCAGTGTCTGGAGAGCCGCACCGGTGTCGCTCCGACCCTTAGCTCGGGCCGCTGCGCCGATCAGGGCGTGTGGCTGGACACGGCCTCGGGGCTGCGATCTCTCTGGCGGTTGAGCCGTACACCTACACATCGCTACTGGCTTCGTGACTCAAGGTGTCGAGACTCCTCTCCGGACTCAGAACCTTCGCGCCCCTAATCGAGTCCGATTGGCGCCCGATCATGGAGTTCACCGCCGCGGACATCTTTCGGCACTCGCCCTTTGGCGACATCCTGAATTCACTAAAGTCTCTCTCTTTATCGGAGAGCCCTGGCGGACTACGGTCGAGCAAGGTTGGGACACACAGACGACGAAGAAATTCAATGCCCACCCACCACCCGCCGTAGCCCATCGATGATTCAACCGACATGCTCGACCGACTCCGAAGACATCAGCGGTATGGGCGGCGATGTAGGAGAGGAACATGAACCAACACCTATAGGGGCGAAGAACCACCTCATCTCACGATGTATACATGGTGGATACACCTAAAGGAAGCGACGACGAGGAACAACGGGGCCTTCTGAAGGATCATTCCCTCGAAAAGCAGTCAAAACAGCGGCGTAGCGCCGCTCAAAGTCCGCCTCGACAAATACAACAGCCATACAGACCCAGCCATGGAAGCGAGGCGAACGGTGGACAACGAACATGCTATCGAGCAACCGTCCAAACAGGACAACCTGGATAAACAACCCGTCGGCGAAGATAAAAGTCGAGACGATCTCACGCGGACAAGTTCTTGGAGCGAAGAACCTCCACAAAAGTCTAAATGCGCCCTTGCCGTAGCTTGAAAAAGCGAAGCGGAAGCTCAAAACAGCGGAAGATGCACTCGAGAATCAGATGGAGCAAAGTACTCAACACCACAGAGACAAATCGTGGCAGTCACCAAACAAAAACTACCAAAGCGAAAACTACTGCCCGAATTTGATGAGGAGGCCGTGATCGCAATCAAAAACAAGGAGGCCACCGGTCGGATGGGCGACCCCATAGCAAACAGAAGGCGGCAAGCGGCGCCGCACACAAAGCGACATCACGATCCACCGAGATTAGCATCAAAAGATGGCCATTAGATCTATCTACGGGCCAAGAAAACAAGCTCTAGTAAGCAATGCAACACATCAAGTATTCGAACATCACGGTACACCTAAATATGAGTGCGCACACCCCTATGTTTCACCGATGAGTCTTTGGATTATGAATTTCAGCGCGATTCAAGCCCGTAAACATAAAGGCATCTGACGGAACAACAGACCACAGATGCGGATTGAGGATTACATCCTCCACATACACATGGCTAGAGAGATGATCTCACGCCATAAAATACTTACCCTCAAGCTCAAAGGCCAGCCGGCATTGGCTTAAAGCCTTCCGAAAACACCATTGGAAGTTGGGAGGAGCTCGGGGATGCTTTTTGGGCAAATTTTCAAGGCACCTATGTCCGACCTCCGGATGCCACGATTTAAGTCACATAACTCAACAACCGGAGAGTCAGCCGGAAATTTTGGAACAGATTCCTTACTAAAAAGAACCAAATAGTCATTTGTTAGGACGCTGAAGCCTTAGCAGCTTTCAAACACAACGTCCGAGACGAATGGCTCGCCGGACACCTCGGCCAAGAAAATCCAAGAACAATGGCGCATTAACAAGCCTCATGACCCGCTTTGCGCGGGAGAAGATAGCTAGCTGGCAAGATCACGATACCAGCGACCCAAGTACATCGAAGTCGAGGGATGGAAGCGGAAACCACGAGCGCAGCAGGACCGCGTCGGACCAAGAAACAGCCGAAAACACGGCGATCAGCGCGGATTCAAAAGCTGTCGGCGAGACTCATAAAAACCGCCCTTAAGGATAACAGGGACAAGCTATCTAGCAAACAAAATCTTGGACAAGATATGCCAAATCCACAGTACTCGGGAAGCACGCAAACCATACCCACGAGAGATTGTTGGGTCTTCAAGCAGTCGGCAAACTCAACGCCAAACACAAGGGCTCGACACACCAGCGAGGGCGATGGCGAACCCTAAGCGGAGCACCGGAAAACAAAAGAATTTCCCACAAAAATCAAAACAGTAAACTCACTTCACGTGACAAAAGGGAAAAATAGGCGGCGCCCATAGAGTGCAGCGCCATACGGCCTATCCGGAGGAGTCCCGCCAGCTGGTTGTTAAAACCAATCACCTTCGACCATCGGGATTACTCTAGAAGTATACACGGAATGCAGGTTGGACTGCCTTGATATTAGATCCGATAATTGGCGGACTCCAATTTACACAAGTCCTAATGGACGGCGATGATCTAAACCTGCTTTATCGGGACACAATCCATAAAATGGGGATAGACCCAACCAAATTTATACAGCAACACTTCCTTTCAAGGGGTAATGCCAGGCCCATATGCCCATTATACGGGCTCTTTACGGCTAGAAGTTGTGTTCGGCTCACCGAACAACTTCCGCTTGAAAAGTTAACCTTCCACCTCGCCCCATTTACAAGTAGCTATCAAGCACTATTGGGACCACGAAGCTTTCGCCGCTTTAGCAATACCGCATTATGCATCTCTTACACTTAAAATGCCGGTCCACGAGGCATCATCTCGTTAAAGGAAACATCGAGGTTCCTCGAGTCCGGGAAAATTGTGCGGTTGCCTTGACAGCCACACAATAAACCGGCTTCACCAATACAAGCACTTAGACAGGTCGTCAGGACCCGGACACGGCTGGACAAGTCCGGCGTAAACATCAAGGGCTTACTAGGCGCATACCCCGTACAAGGGGCTCAGCGCATATGCACAACAAGAGACAATAAACCTCAATTTTATTCATTTTTGAATTGTACCGTTTATTTAATATAACGTACATTTTCATACGATCTTTTTCAACTAAGTTCCTCTCTTTTACGAGATGAACACCGTGCTACACCCGTCGAGGATACGGCTGCTTGAGACACGGTAGCGAGACATGCGGTAGGGACCCGTTGCAAGGATTCTTTTCAGATTAAGACCCTGCGTAAACCTTTTTATTGTCTCTTGTTGATATACATCCCCGGTTTCTTGCTATAACCGAGGAGGAGGCTGGCGTTTGGCATAGGCCACGTCAAATTTTGGCGTGCACAGACACCGGGGCTTATTACAAAGGCGTTGTTGGCCCGTTTTCATAAAGACCGAATACCTTAGGGAGTGTTCAGCGTCTCGAGTTAGGCCTTATATGCATCAGCTCGAATCATGTCTTTGGTCAAATGTTGGGTTTGCGGCTCACATGTTTTGCTGCCTTACGTTCCGCTCTATCGGCTAATGCGGCACCGGGAGAACTCTGCGATTGTGCCCGGTTCGGCGGCGAGCACCTCGATGAAAGTGAAAGCTGGCTGTCATGATATAGCGTGAGACTGGTCAACCACTTTCGATGACCCGCTGGAATCTTTAGAATTCCTCGCATTGACGAAGGGCGTTTCGGTCAGGCACATCTGGCATACAGAATTACGGTGAGTGTGGTGCCCCTAGGGGCTATATAGTAGCCCCATGCTCGAACTCCTATGGCTAAGTGAAAGTGATAAAGCATTATAGTCTGGTTGCCTAGTTTGCTACGCTATCACCTCCTTTGTAGGACCAAGGCGTTGGATCAAGTGTGAAAAGGCGTTTTACGCAAACACCCCGCATTATATGCGTGTTTGAAGCCAAAGACTGCCATCTTTAAACTTATATACACATATATCTTAACGGCCGCACAAGAGGTATTTTAATTCTTGAAGGCACAAGTATAAAAAGCTTTTATATTCCATGAAACATTTTTCACAATAATACATGTTATTGAACATAATATCCTTGAGCACTGCGTCTCTATTAAGCAGCGCCTGCGAACTTCAAAGCGATTGCTCGGCGGTACTCGGCTTCCGTCGAATCTTGGGATGCAACATCGGTGGCCTTCATCTCCGCCCGGTATGTCTTGACACGGGCAAGAGCCATCCGTGCACCCTCTATGCATCTTGACCGCCTCATTGCTTTGATATGCGGCACCGCACCAAGGAACTCTGCACCAAGCCAAAATAACTCTTGACTCGGGCCTTTTCGTACAAATGAATCACGACATCCTTCATAGCAAGTCCGGAAAATCTATTCAGCTCCGCCCATTCGGCCAAACAATCGGTTAATGGAAGTGGGCGCTCTAGATTACTGAGCTGCGACCAAAAAACTCTTCCATCCGTGATCCTTTTGATCTACGAAGTGTTGACGGCGTCGCCTTTCTCGCCGCCAAGTCGAGATAAGCATCCTCCGCACTCCACAACCGGTCCAGCGAGCATATTTAGGATCGTGAACTTCCCCGCACAAAAGGGCTTTCCGACGCGATATCTCGACTGGCGTAGCTCCTCCTTCATAGCTCTCATCATAGGCGAGCATCCTTTGCCTTGGTGGTGGCCTTCTTGAGGTCATCTTGCTCCGCTCGACCTTCTTTTCAAGAAGCTCGCAGCGGTCGGTAGCATTCTTCAACTTCACGGCCATCTCGGCCATTTCCTTCTTAGCGGCGATGAGCAGCATGTTGGCTTTTAGCTCTTGACCACCTTTAAGGCAGCGCATCACTTTTTGGCTTGCTCCTTGGCTCGGGCAAGCTTAAGAAAGCTTCTCCATGGCAGCGGCACCATCGCATCAAGCATACATGTTGTAAAACACGGGCATCAAGCTCCCTTACCGGTGTCGCGGGCTACATACCTTGTGACTCATCAAGCCACTTATTGACAAGCGCGATGTCGGCATCCGCCCGACAATTTGCCGCTTTAGTTGGCAAATTCATCAGTCCAGCTAGCCACGGACGCTCCGCCACCTACATAGGAAGGCGACATATTATAGCTGGGATTACGATCCTCGACGCGCTGTCATTTTGACAGCGCACCGGAGTCTCGGGGCTACTATCTACAGGCGCATCTTATATATGCGGAACCGTCAAAAGGTACATCATTACGTACCTCAAAACCCGTCGATAAACTCTGGCGGCCTCATTACAAACAACTTTCAGCAGACGAAATTTTTTCAATCACGTACCCATCAATGCGGTGATCCTCTGAATAAACCTCGCCAGAAGCAGATCCTTCAAGTCCTCAACCGTACACGGGGAGGTGTCGGATTAAATCTGATAGCCTTTTTGAAGGCGGTGTAAGTGCATCTAGTGCCTTAGTGATTTTGGTGTATTGAAGACTTATAGGTTAAGGAACTAATGTGTTTATGAGTGTACACAGGTCTATAAGTCTATGAGGAGTTTGATATTCTGAGAGAAAATCGACCCTAAAAATGAAGTTCTTGTTGAAGACTTTGATATTCGAAGACTTTAGAAGACTTTGAAAGTGAAGAAATTGGTGTGACCTTGAAGACTTGGTATTCATTTGAGGAACATGAAGCGTGAAGACTTTTGTTTTCGTAGTTTCATTTTCTCTTTCTTGAGTCATAGGAAACCGTCTTTGTTAAAGGGAATGAGAAATACTAAGGAAAAATTTCCATGTGATGCTCAACTCAAAATCCTACACCTACCAATCCCTTGAGTGAAGCCTTTGGAAATCTCATACAGTTGATCAATTTCTTGATGTGAGCGAAGTTCTTACAGTGTTGAGAATTTATACGGCGAGGAGTTAGGAATTAGCCGATCTTGGATTGCCTACGATGAGAACATGATAGCCACGAGAATTTGAGATTCAAATTTCCGACCGTTCTTTGTCTTCTTGGCTTGACTGTCCCAAATATCTTATCCACCTAACGGTCATATCATTGAAGGGCATTTATGTCTTATCATGTCGGGCTGCTCCCTAGGCTATAAATAGCCGCCCCTACAACCACTAGCTGGTTGGCTGCTCGAGAAGAACTTGACACTTGTCATTTGAGAGCAACCCATCCTCAGGGACTTTGGCGAAAATCATCAGTGAGGAAAAACCCAAAAACCAAACCCTACAAACCCAAAGTGATTGAGCATCACTGAAGAGATTGATCTGCGTGGATCCGGCTTGTTACCTTTGAAGGCTGTGCTTCTTCCAGACGGTTAGGCGTCATGGTCTAGAAACATCAAGAGGAATTGTGGATCGTCGGTGACCAAGTCTATGAAGGTTTGGAAGTCGCTGAAGACTTACCACGAGTGATTGGGCGAGTGCATGTGACCTTAGTTCAAGGAGAATCTGGTGAGGACTTGGTGTCTGAGCTGCGTGCTTTCGGCAGGTGTCGGGGCTGTGTGTCCTCGAGTTTAAATACTCGGCCGCTCAAACAGGGCGTACAAGCTGAGACAGCGGTTGGAACTGGTCTACCAAATCATTGTCTTCACCAACCTACTTGGTTCTATTTCCTCAACCCTTTCATTTCCTCATTATTGTGTTGAGTGTTTGTTCATATCTGTGTTTGAAGACTTTGGTGAAGACTTTCTCAATTTCCTCAGTTCAATTTCTTGATCTGTTTGTCTTCATCTTGTGCTATCCTGTGTTTCACGCTTTACGTACTCTTTGATTGTCTTCATTTCATCATGATGACCATGCCGCATTCTCTTATGCTTACTACAGTACTTATTCATTGCAAGTAGTTCTTCACTAAGGAATTTCCTCACGGCAAATTCCTCGATGAAGAATTCATAAAATCGCCTATTCACCCCCCCTCTAGTCGATATACGCACTTTCAATTGGTATCGAGCAAGGTACTCCTTGTTACGTGTGATTTAGTTTAACCACCAGGAGTTTTAGTTATATGGGCCGCGGGTATGAAGAAAGTGACATGCCCTATCTTTGTGGTCATGATTATCCCAAGTGGAAGGCCATGATGAGGCGCCTCATGGCAATGGACAAAGCGCTGTGGACCGTCTTGAAATTGGTCTTCTTGATCTATGCAAAATGGCGTGACGCAGATGATATTCATAAATACACTCGTCTTGATATCATGGCGAAGGATATCATCATTCCTGCCTATCTAGAGATGAATTCAGGCGCATTATGCATCTTTGCAATCTGAAGCTTATCGGGACCAGATCTCGGCGTCTATGAAGGTCATCGAACCCGTCATGATCCCTGGTTTGAGGACTTCAAGGAATCTCTCAAAAGCGATGACTTTGAACCCGAATCATCATCTTGACATCATGTCTCATGGCAAAGGGTGTCGAGGTAACGAATGTTCCTCATCTGAATTTAGTATTTGTGAATCGATGATGATGACAATGAACCTAGTTATATCAAACTTGTTTGCATTGCTACCAAACAACAACATGCCTTGGAAAAGGTTCAAAACATGCTAGATAAGAGTGATGATATGTTAGGTGAAGAAATGGATCGCACTAAAGCCACATTGAAAATCTTGAGACTTGGTCTAGGTTTGACAACCTTCAAGGTCATCATAACACTCTCTTATCGATCATGAGAAACTTTCTTATGAATTTCTTCAAAAGCAAGATCTTGAGAAGCTAAGAGTGAATTATGAAGATCTTGAAGGAAGCGATTCATTACTTGCTCAACAAATCAGCGCTTCTCGGAAAGAATTTGTTCCTCCATGCTTAAAGTGCATTGAGCGTGAATCTGCTAATTCTTCACTGAATGTTCAAATGCTTCAACTGTTACAAATTCTTCACCTGCCTCTGCTATCACTAATTCCTCATCGAGGACATTGCTAGTATCCTTGCGATGCGAGGGCTGAAGGAATTGTATATGACGAGGCATGTACAAAAGCCTCAAAGGGCATCAGACTCTTTGTGATGTGCTTAAAAGCAGATCCTCAATAGAAACCCTAGGAAAGAGGTATTGCCTTTGAGAGAAACTCAATCTTGATGGAACATATTGGAAGCTTGAGCGGTATCCCAAAACCTCATGGGTTCTTTGCAAAGGGACCTCGAGTTGATCCATCTAACTTATCTGGCTTTACATGTGAATCTCCTCATTCTTCGATGAGTCATTTGACTCAACTATAAACTGTTCAAAAATCAGAATGGTGAAGTATTTGCTAGATATGTTGGCACTAAGCTGCGAGAGCGGTTCCCCTATGAAGAAAATCTGGGTTCCCAAGAAGTGCCTTGAAAGTCTTGGGGTGAATGTCCTCATGACACCACACAGTGAAGAATAGGAACCCAGATCGGAGAGTCTTCATATGGACCAAATTCTTCATATGGATCCAAGTCCTCATATGGACCAATTTCTCTGCTTATTCATATGCTTACCCTAACCCCTCTTATGTGAAGCGAAATGGATTGGCCTCTATGCCACCATTCTCATATGGTGCTTTCATGAGTGATGAACTCTTTGCCACCCCTTCAGATGTGGGTGGTGAAGAAAAAGAACTAACCTCTTCTGCGAGGTTAGGTCTCGGGCGTGTTTTAAGCGTCTGAAGAATTTCTTTGGGGCGACAAAAATGCGTGAAAGGGCTTGAGGCTAATCATGATGAAATGAACTTTCATTTCACCGTCCTCATCTTGCTTATACATTATCTTGCTGATGAAATTCATCGATGAACTTGATATCATATTCTTCAGCGATGAAGTATATGAGATCGTAAGTTACACTAATTCATCTGCGGGATGATCAACCCAAAAGCCAGCAGTGGGTTCTCGATAGTGGATGTACAAATCACATGGTTGGTGACAAGAATCTATTGATGGATGCTCCCTTATCACCGTCACATCTGAAGCATATCATCTTTCTTGACAAAGGCAAAAGTCGGTATTGGGTCTTGGTAAGGTTGCGATCTCTAAGGACATACACATGGACAAAGTCATGCTTGTTGAGTCCTTAGGATACAACCTCATGTCGATCTCAATGCTTTGTGATCTTGATATGGTTGTTATCTTTGGCAAATATCGTTGTGTTGTGATTATGGGCTGACAATTCCAAAGTCTTGAAGGCTTTAGGAGAGGAGACTTGTATATTGTTGATTTCTCTCTGGGACCACAACCAGCCGTGTGTCTACTTGCAAAGCTTGGAAGGCTGGCTATGGCATCGGCGACTTAGTCACATGAGGCATGAGGAATTTGCTGCAGCTTGCAAAGAAGAAGCATGTCATTGGCATTGAGAATGTCAAATTCCTCAAGGATCACTTGTGTGGAGCTTGTGAAGCTGGAAAAATGACCAAGGCCAAGCATCCAGTGAAGACTATCATGACCACTACTCGTCCCTTGAATTGCTTCACATGGACCTCTTTGGTCCTAATCATTACTCAGCGATCACTAATGATGCATCTCTATATGGCTTTGTTATTGTTGATGATTACTCTCGTTACACATGGGTACATTGTTACTTACAAAATGAAGTGCGAGGAAGTCTTCAAGCGATTTTCCTCGAGGGCTTCAACTAACTTTGGTGTGAAGATCGGACACATCGGGAGTGACAATGGGCCTGAGTTCAAGAATTCGGTCTTGATGCCTATCTTGATGAACTTGGTATTACTCATGAGTTATCTGCTCCCTATACTCCTCGGCAAAATGGCGTCGTGGGCGCAAGAAACAGAACTCTTGTTGAGATGGCTGCACTATGCTTGATGAATACAAAGCGCCTAGTCGTTTTTGGATTGATGCAATTGATACTGCGTGCCACATCATCAGCAGTATATCTTCACAAATTCTTCAAGAAGACGCCTATGAACTCCTCACTAACAAGAAACCCAATGTAAGTTATTTCAAAGTCTTGATTGCTAAATGCTGGATTAGAGATCCTCATCACAATTCTAAATTTGCAGAAAGCACATGAAGGTTTATGCTTGGTTACGGAAAGGACTACGCACACCTCTGAGTCTTCAACATCGCTCTTCACAAGATTGTTGACCTTTGTAGATGTCTTGATTCGATGAAACTAATGGCTGCAAAGAGAGCACCTACCTACGTGTTAGATGAACCTTTTGAGGAATCTATCAAGTTCAAAGGCAAGCGAGGATGTCATTCCTCTTGAAGAATCTCTTTGAAGAATTCATTCTGTCTGTGAAAACGTCGGTGATGCACTGAAGATAATCTTGAAGACAATGGTCTTTGAGGAAAATGATCAAATTCCTCGGCGACAACCAGCTCATCCTCGCGTTGCAAAAGAAGTGCAAGTTGACAAGATCATCGATGACATTGAAGCGCCGGGTCCTCTCCACGCTCAAAAGCTTCACATTTATCTAACTTTTGTGGGCACTATGCTTTTGTCTCTATCACAGAGCCCACTAAGGTAGATGAAGCATTTACGGAACTGAGTGGATTCAGGCCATGCAAGAAGAATTACATCGATTCGAGCTCAACAATGTAGGGGCTGGTCAAGCGTCCAGATCCTGCAAAGCATAATATCATTGGCACAAAGTGGATCTACCGCAACAAGCAAGATGAAAATGGCCTTGTGGTGAGGAATAAGGCACGACTTGTAGCTCAAGGCTACACACAGGTTGAAGGAATTGATTTGATGAAACTTTTTTTGTTGCTAGACTTGAGTCTATTAGCATATTACTTGCCTATGCTAACCATCACAATATCACTTTATATCAAATGGATGTGAAAAGTGCATTCCTCAATGGTAAGCTTGAGGAAGAAGTATATGTTGCTCAACCCCAGTTTTGAAGATCAAAGAATCGACAAAGTCTTGAGACTCAACAAGGCCCTCTATGGTCTCAAACAAGCCCCCAGGCGTGGTATGATACATTGAAGGAATTCTTCGTGAAGAATGGCTTCACACCAGTTCACTCGACCCTACTCTCTTTACTAAATCATATGATGGTGAACTGTTTGTGTGCCAAATATATGTTGATGATATTATCTTTGGTTGTCTTGACCAACGTTATAGTGATGAATTTGCCTATATGATGAGTGAAGAATATCAAATGTCTATGATGGGAGAGTTGAAATTCTTCTTAGGTCTTCAAATTAAATCAACAACACAATGGCATATTCATATCTCGGAGAAATACCTCAAAGATGTCACGAAGAAATTGGCATGCAAGATTGCAAAGGCGTCAAAATTCCTATGCCCACAAATGGCCATCTATGCCTTGATGAAAATGGTATTGACTTGATCACAGGTATACGCTCCATGATTGGTTCTCTATTGTACTTATGTGCATCTAGGCGGATATAATGCTTAGTGTTTGCATGTGTGCCCGATTTCAAGCTACACAAAGGAATCACACCATAAGGCTGTGAAGCATATTCTTGATATCTAGCTCACACACCAACACTAGGATTATGGTACCCCAAGGGCTCTACTTTTGATCTCATTGGATATTACGACTCGACTATCTTTGGTGATCGTGTGGACCGCAAGTCAACATCTGGTACTTGTCATTTCCTCGGACGATCTTTGGTGCATTGGTCCTCGAAGAAAGCAGAACTGCGTATCCTTTGTCTCTGCGGAAGCTGAATACATTGCTGCTGGCTCGTGTTGTGCTCAATTGCTGTGGATGAAGCAAACTCTCAAGGACTATGGCATCAACGTGAAGAATGTGCCTCTCTCTTGTGACAATGAGAGTGCCATCAAGATTGCTCACAACCCAGTTCAGCACTTTCGAAGACAAAGCACATTCAAATTCGTCATCATTTTCTTCGTGATCATGTGTTGAAGGCGACATCTCCATCGAGCATGTGAAGGCGAAGAACAGACTAGCCGATATCTTCACTAAGCCCTTGGATGAGAAGAGATTTAGCAAGTTGCGGTGTGAGCTAAATATCTTAGAATCTTGAATGTTCTTTGAAAAGGACACACATCCGACACTTATGCAAAATTGATGACTTAGATGTGCAACACATGAAGAAAGCGTTTTCTTCAATCAATGAAGAATAACACTCTAAGTGTGAAGAAATTAATGAAGAATTTGATTCTCGAGAACCCTCGACAATTGTATGGATTGTCTGAAATCATCATTCTTATCTGATGGATCACGCCACCACCAAAGTTGAAAATCTTCAATTTGAGTTTTCCTCAGTTTTGAAATTCTTGAGTTTTCAAATTCTTCAACTTTGCAAAATCTTCCTTAAATCGTTTTTCTTCATTGGCAATACATATATATATATATATATATATATATATATATATATATATATATATATATATATATATATATATATATATATATATATATATATATATATATATATATATATATATATGGGTTTATATCCTCTCTGACATTCACTTATGGCTATTTCTTCAAGTCGCTTTTTTACGCTAAGTGAATGTGATGGGACCCTTCCCCTCTATGCTATACTCAACCCAATCTATTCACAAATTCTTCATATGCGTTCTATTTGAAACTCGTTCAAAATCTTCTTTGTGTCCTTGTCATTTGAAGAAATTGCGAGCGAAACTTTAAAACTGATCTTATCAAACTTTCGGTTTTGCCGCTCAAACCGTTCCGCATCCACGATGCATTATTTTACTCACCCACGATCGTACGATCTCCACTACGATGCGTGGGTGACACATGTCGTGAAGGAGAATGGTCGAGAACGTTAGTCCCTAAATCTTGAGCGAACAGTTTTCCTTGCCTCTATAAATACCCTCTCTCCATCCTCACTTCTTTTACTCCGCTCGACCTCTCTCTCCGCTCGAGCTCCTCAAACCCTAAGCGCTGCTTCTCCTCCATCGTCGCGGTGAGGAAAGCTTCGCTGTCTCGACCTCGTCGCTTGGCGTACTCGCGCCGACTGCGGAAATCCTCACTCCACTTGCCGTAGCTGTCTTCCTCCGCCAAGTTAGGCGTGGAAGATCTGAGCAGAACGAGCTTCACATCTACAACACCCAGGTTAAATCGTGTTCTTCATTTAGGGTAATTAAAAGTTACTTTTACTGGCCTCGTTGATCCAAATTTTACACTACAAAATCTTCAAAGGTGTCTTATTCTTCAAATCCTCACACACAAACACCTCACTAGTTATATGCTCTTGATTCGTTTCTCTAAGCAATCATTTTTTTAAGATTCCTCAGTTGTGTGGATCCTCGATCTATACAACTCTGGAACCTAAGACAAAGAATGCTTAGTGAAATTCTTCAAGGCTCATCTGGTCAAAAATCCTCAAAACTTGTTCTTTTTGAAAAACCTTCTAAGAACGCATATGACCTCTCCAAATTCCTCGCAACTATACTCTGTTCACGGTACTCATGTCATTGCTGAATCACTAGGTTCTCATCAACTTAACTCATTTGCAGCGTTCCTCGAAGAAAAGTTGCATACTTCTTGGAGAATTCACGAAGAAAGGAGGAAGAGGGCACGAGGTCATGACGCGTTTGAAATCCACGAGAAATATATCTGATTATTGCACACTTGATGAAGCGAGTTGGCAAAGAGAACAAAAATCAGCGCAAGGTCGCATCAAAGGATTGAGCGGAGATGGGCAGCGGGAATGGAGGAATACCGATATGTAACTCCAAAGTACATGAAGAAATTAGCACTCAATCCTCCATGCCCAAGAGCTCCATTGGCACCTGGTCAAGTGACCCACCGACATCAAGCGTGGTGAGGACTTTCTGAAGAATGGGCCAGCGCCAAGCCAAGTTGGCAAGACAAGCCAATGAGGCGGTGAGGAAATTCAATGAGGACTCACTGCTTTGCTGCCACAGGCCTCTGTCAAGCCAAGAAAATCTATGGCAAAGAAGCCCGCACACAAGCCAAGTGCTTCACCAACAGTGCCCTCACGGCCAAGTTCCTCAGCTGTGCCCTCACGGCCAATTCCTCATGCTGCTCCTGCTCCTCCAAAATCCTCAGCTCCTCCAAAATTCTCAGCTCCTCCCAAGTCCTCAGCAGTTCCGACAAAGTCCTCAGCACCTGTGCATCTGGCCACGTGCCAAAGGACTGCAGGCTTCTCCATTGCCTCTGGTGTCTCAGCAAGTTCCTCAGCTGCACCAAAGTCTTCATCTGGCCCGACTCTGCTGAAGACTAAGGCCACAGCTGGACGAGGTCCTCGGCCAAGTCCCAAGAAAAGCAGGTGCGCCTTCCAAGAGCCACACGAAGATGATGAGGCTGATGATGATGAACTTGCGGAAATCATCAGAGATCGCCAAGAAAGGGCCGCTAGAGCCAAAGGCACATCTGTGCCCTTGTTGTTGGATCAGGAAAATCCTCGATTACATTGATCTCGGCACAAGGATCCAAACACCCCTATGCACGACTTTCATCGACTCTGGACAAAGTCATATCTTGACCCATTTCATCACTGAAGAAATGGAAGTTTGAAAAACAAGAGAGATCAAGAAAGCTCAATCTGAGAAAGGAGAAGTTCACGAAGAAAAGCGTTGTCGAGAATGACACGAGGAACTTCTCAAGGTCGGCGAAATTCAAGACCTCGGCAAAAACTTGATGCTTATTATGCTGATTGGCAAGGCCAAGGTCAGATTCGTCAACTGCGAAGAAATTCACCAATGTTGCTGCCCCAACGCATGAAATTCCTCTAAGTGGAGCCTCGGCTCGATTGAAAACATGCCAGCACATTGATGAAGTTCGAGGCTGCTAAGAAAATGCAGTTCAAGGCTGATGATCCCATTCCGGCCGGCGAAGAAATTGCCGGGCATCCACTAGTGGTGCTTTGAAGAAAGCTGAACAAGTCGAGAGCAGCTGCATCGATTGCGCTGAGGAAAATCAACCAGATTCCTCGGCTCCTCCTGCCAACACCAACTCCAATTCTTCCATCGCCTCGATGAAGAAGACCAAGGCTCTGAGCGAGCTGCTGTGAAAAAAGCGGAAAGCATCTCTTTGCGTCAAATTCTTGACTGCGAAGAAAATGAAGCCAATGACCAGCTCCTTTGAAAATCCTATTGATGCTGTTCCAATTTCCTCAATTCCATCAAAAGACCTTGTTCCTTTTGATGAAGATTATGTGATCCCAAGCGGATCGATGAAGAAAATCATTACTTTGCCGTCGGAGCAGATTGATGAAGAAATGAAGTGGAAGCAATCCCTTCAACCCCAATCATTTCCTCGCCTATGCCTCGGTTCACGGTGAAGAGGCGGTGTTGAGAAATTGAAGAAGATGTGGATATTGGAAGCACAGCATGGTGATGAGCGATGACTTTTGGGAAAGTCGGCATCCAAATTCTCCACTCTTCACCCCAATCAACAGATACCTCGGTCCCTGCTCCAAGCTGTTCAAATGGGCTCTGAAGAAACTCATCCCACTTCATCATCCATGAAGAAATTCCAGCCACTAAGCGATGATGAACTGCTGCTTTGATCCTCGGTACTTTTGTTGAGGAACAAGAAATTCCTCGACTGAAGAACACGAGATTGCGATTCGGAGGTCGTGATGCAACTCCGACACTCCTTGCCAAAGCCAAAGGATCCCTTCTCAACAAAGCAAAGTTCAAGGTGAAGACTTCTTGACGAGCATGTATTCTTCACGATTACAATCCATATGATTACGCTCGCATAAGGAAGAGGCGTTTACGGACTGCCGGTCAAGCCAATTTCTATTCCTCGGTGCTCTTCAACAAAGACAAAGTCTTGATCATGCTCATATTCCTCATGTGGACATGGAGTCTCTGCGGGCTTGAGCCGGTCCTCGGTGTTCT
Organism: Aegilops longissima; assembly: GCA_021605205.1. Lineage (NCBI taxonomy): Eukaryota > Viridiplantae > Streptophyta > Magnoliopsida > Poales > Poaceae > Aegilops > Aegilops longissima. The sequence goes on from JAHIAM010000667.1 coordinate 24,661, forward strand.
TCACGATGCGAGGACATCTGAATTTCTGCGATATCTATGATTGGAATGAAGAACTCATTCTTCAATTCTATGCTGCGCTGCACATCAGGAGGCTGAAGCGTGAACTCATGGGTGTTAGGCTGGATGTCTGAAAATACTCACTACAAGGCACCGACAAGCTGAATTGCCGTGCTCTACCACTCGTCCTCCACTTGATGGTGCTCGTTGTATCTACAAGCGAACTGAACTTTCAAATCACTATATGCAAGTCTTGATGAAGCCTTTGAAGCCAAGGCAGGCCCCAGAACCAAATTCCTCGTCAAGGAATTGTGTATGTGCCTCGGATTGTCTATCGGATTACAGCGAAGACAATGAGTCCTATCAAAGGCCACGACTCAAATGATGAAGAAGTCGTTGGCATCATGAAGAATATGCTTTTCAATATCATTCATGGCGTTCCGTCAACTTCCATGATTTCTTCATGAGGACTCGGCAAACATTGCTATGTCACCATTTGAGTGAAGCCTTATGCGCCTTGGATAATGAGATTCATCGGGACAAGGTCTTCACTCAATTACAAAGGCTGATACTACGAACCACTGCGGCTACTTGCCCCGATTGAAGTCCTCAAGCGGACATTTACCTCGGTGATGACAAGGGCAAGGCTACTGCTGTGATCGATGAAGGCATTTGTCCATTGGATGGACAGTTTAGCAAGCGACATCCTACTCCACCAATGATGACTCTTCACACATGACTCTGCATAAATACCTCGGTCGAAGCAAAGTCCTCAAGCCACTGCACCGGGGTGATGGCGATCGTGAGTTACTCCTCGGTCTTCATCGGAAGGTTGATCGCAATCATAAATGGGTCAGCGTCGGTTTGGTTCAATTCTTCACAACATGACCTCTACACACAATGCGGTGAAGAAAAACCACTACTACCTCCATGAAACCTTCAAGCGCTTTTGGGCTGTTCTTTCAAATGTCTACAACGGAAGAACGGCGACAATGGGACTCAAGGAAGAATTTGACTGAGTGCGCACCTCCTCCGAAGAAATACAAGAAGGTCAAAGTTCCTTCCTTGGTGGCCAGCTCCTATTCTTCATCACGAGACACTGATGAAAATGAAGACTTGGACGACACTGCGGCAGGCCCCACTACAACAACCGACCCCAACAACGCTGGCGCTCCTTCTTCAACTTGAAATTCTTCAGGGGCGTTAGTCCTCAGTTTCGATCCTTTTGGTCATTCGATGACAAAGGGGGAGAAATTTGAGTTAGTCTTCAAGCGGGTCTATTATATGGGCAATTTTTTTGTTAAGTTACAACTCTCGTTCTTCTGAAACTTTTATTGGATCGAGTTGTAATCTTAAACCCGATGGTGCTTTGATACTTTTGATGCCTTGTGCTCTTGCACTATGCTCACGATACTAGCTAAATTCTCTTGAGCTCGATACTCTTGATCGTTATTTTGCATGCTTGTTCCTCATTAATGTTATATGCGCATGCTGAATTACATCAAGCACCATATTTCATCATGCATTTCAAATTCTTCATATTATATGTCAAATGCGTGTATGAATTACAAGATATAGGGGAGATCTCCATGATTCAACTCTTCAAATGTGCATTGCCTCAAAAGCAAATTCCTCACTATGCACATCTTGGGGAGTTCTTCTATATCTTGCAATCAAATTCCTCAATATCAGTATTTACACTTCATATGTTTATCCCGTTGAAAACTTAACCTATATTGTCATCAATCACCAAAAGGGAGATTGTAAGTGCATCTAGTGCCCTTAGTGATTTTGGTGTATTGAAGACTTATAGGTTAAGGAACTAATGTTTATGAGTGTACACAGGTCTATAAGTCTATGAGGAGTTTGATATTTAGGAGAAAGTCGACCCTAAAAATGAAGTTCTTGTTGAAGACTTTGATACGAAGACTTTAGAAGACTTTGAAAGTGAAGAAATTGGTGTGACCTTGAAGACTTGGTATTCATTTGAGGAACATGAAGCGTGAAGACTTTTGTTTTCGTAGTTTCATTTCTCTTTCTTGAGTCATAGGAAACACCGTCTTTGTTAAAGGGGTTAGAGGAAATACTAAGGAAAAAATTCCATGTGATGCTCAACTCAAAATCCTACACCTACCAATCCCTTGAGTGAAGCCTTTGGAAATCTCATACAGTTCAGTCAATTTCTTGATGATGAGAGCGAAGTTCTTACAGTATTTGAGAATTTATTCGGCGAGGAGTTAGGAATTCGCCAGTCTGGATTGCCTACGATGAGAACATGATAGCCACGAGGAATTTGAGATTCAAATTTCCGACCGTTCTTTGTCTTCTTGGCTTGGTGTCCCAAATATCTTATCCACCTAACGGTCATATCATTGAAGGGCATTTATGTCTTATCATGTCGGGCTGCTCCCTAGGCGTACTTTCAGCCGATGCGGAAATCCTCACTCCACGCCGCCGTAGTTGTCTTCCTCCGCCAAGTTAGGCGTGGAAGATCTGACGACGAACTTCATCTACAACACCCAGTTAAATCGTGTTCTTCATTTAGGGTAATTAAAAGTTACTTTTATTACCCTCGTTGATCCAAATTTTACACTACAAAATCTTCAAGGTGTTTATTCTTCAAATCCTCACACACAAACACCTCACTAGTTATATGCTCTTGATTCGTTTCTCTAAGCAATCATTTTCTTCAAGATTCCTCAATTGTGTGGATCCTCGATCATACAACTCTGGAACCTAAGACAAAAAGCTTAGTGAAATTCTTCAAAACTCATCTGGTCAAAATCCTCAAAACTTGTTCTTTTGAAAAACCTTCGAGAGCATATGACCTCTCCAAATTCCTGCAACTATACTCTGTTCACGGTACTCATGTCTCTTGCTGAATCACTAGGTTCTCATCAACTTAACTCATTTGCGTTCCTCGAAGAAAAGTTGCATACTTCTTGGAGAATTCCGAAGAAAGGAGGAAGAGGCCTGAGGTCATGACGCGTTTGAAATCCACGAGAAATATATGCTGATTATTGCACACTGATGAAGCGAGTTGGCAAAGAGAACAAAAATCAGCGCAAAGTGCGCATCAAAGGATTGAGCGGAGATGGGCACGGGAATGGAGGAATACAGATATGTAACTCCAAAGTACATGAAGAAATTCACTCAATCCTCCATGCCCAAGAGCTCCATTGGCACTGGTCAAAAAGCTGACCTGACATCAAGCGTGGTGAGGACTTTCTGAAGAATGGGCCAGCGCCAAGCCAAGTTAGCAAGACAAGCCAATGAGGCGTGAGGAAATTCAATGAGGACTCCTACTTTGCTGCCCTGAGGCCTCTGTCAAGCCAAGAAAATCTATGGCAAAGCCCTTTACAAGCCAAGTGCTTCACTGATGCCCTCACGGCCAAGTTCCTCGGCGGTGCCCTCACGGCCAATTCCTCATCTGCTCCTGCTCCTCAAAATCCTCGGCTCCTCCAAAATCTCAGCTCCTCCCAAGTCCTCGGAGTTCAGCAAAGTCCTCGGCTTTGTGCATCGGCCACGTGCCAAGGGCTGCAGGCTTCTCCATGCCTCTGGTGTCTCGGCAAGTTCCTCGTGCACCAAAGTCTTCATCGGCCCGACTCTGCTTGAAGACTAAGGCCACAGTGGGCGAGGTCCTCGGCCAAGTCCCAAGAAGAAACAGTTGCCTTCCAAGAGCCACAGAAGATGATGAGGCTGATGATGATGAACTTGCGGAAATCATCGAGATCGCCAAGAAAGGGCCGCTAGAGCCAAAGGCACATCTGTGCCCTTGTTGTTGGATCAGGAAAATCCTCGATTATATTGATCTCGGCACAAGGATCCAAACACCCCTATGCGACTTTCATCGACTCTGGACAAAGTCATATCTTGACCCATTTCATCCGAAGAAATGGAAGTTTGAAAAGCAAGAGATCAAAAGCTCAATACGAAAGGAAGTTCACGAAGAAAAGCGTTGTCGAGAATGACACGAGGAACTTCTCAAGGTCGAGCTGAAATTCAAGACCTCGGCAAAAACTTGATGCTTATTATGCTGATTGGCAAGGCCAGGTCAGATTAATCAACTGACGAAGAAATTCACCAATGTTGCTGCCCAACGCAACATGAAATTCCTCAAGTGGAGCCTCGGCTCGTACATGAAGAACATGCCGCACCGTGAAGTTCGGCTGCTAAGAAAATGCAGTTCGAGGCTGATGATCCCATTCAGCCGTGAAGAAATTGCCGGGGCATCCACTAGTGGTGCGCTGAAGAAGACGAACAAGTCGAGACAAGCTGCATCGTTGCGCTGAGGAAAATCAACCAGATTCCTCGGCTCCTCCTGGCCAACACCAACTCCAATTCTTCCATCGCCTCGATGTGAAAAGACCAAGGCTCGAGCAGCTCGTGAAAAAGCGGGAAAGCATCATCGTCAAATTCTTGACAAAAAATGAACCAATGACCAGCTCCTT
>JAHIAM010000668.1:0-52528 GCA_021605205.1 Aegilops longissima
ATCTTGTAACTCATCCTAGTTTGCTTCCAGAATAGCTATTGATGAAGAGTATGTGATATGCAAATAACACTTTCAAAGGAAAACTGGAACAAGCAGAAATGGCATGAACAATTATCTCCCTAGATTATGGTTATGGTAGGATCCCCATCCCATGTGTAGGAAAAAAACTGGTATTTTTCCAGTTTAAAAATGTAAAAAGAACACGTCTGGAGTTTTAAGAGAAATGGGATATTTTCTACCTATGCAAGAAGTTGCACGCTGCCCTTACAGTGAACGCATGTAACATAAACAGTAATCAATTGTATCATTGCGTCAACAGGGACTAAGGGTGCAATGGCAATACAAAGTTACAGACTTGGTTTACTTTCCACAATCATTAACTCACATATGCCGGGCCAGGGTGGTCTGACAGAATCCTGGAGACTAAGGAGAGGCGCTTGAACTCGTCGCGGCGAAGGTGGTAGGAGGCGTCGAGGTTGAGAGGCGAGGAGCGCCAGAGGGGACGCCATCTTCGGGCGATGGCCTGCGTGCGGGCGCCGTCCTTGGTGGGGAGGAGGGAGATGATGGTGCCGAGGACGTCATCCGGAAGTTTGCTGATGAGATCGCCATGGCTGCTGAGATCCCCGTCGCTGACGAGCTTATCCTCGCGGGTCCGCTTCCGTGGCCTGCGCCCAGTGGTTCCGGCGGACGCGCGCCTCTTGGGTGCGGGCGCCGCGGCCGGAGCCTCCGCCGCCTTCTTCCTGACCGCGGGACTCGCCGCCACCGTCCTCTTCATCTCCGGCCGCGGGAGAGATGGAGATCCGAGGCGGGAGCAGGGGATTTGGGTGGGGTATTTGGTTCCAGCATGGCACGGTGGTGCGGCTGCTGTGGGATGGAATGGGAACGAAACTCGGCGACTGCGTCAGGGCTCTCACCTTGTTGGGCTCGAGTAGGCCTGGGTGTTTCTTACCCGAAATTGGTGTTTTTAATTTGGGCACCACTAGGCGCCGGCCCAATTTTCGGCCGGTCCGAGCCCAGCCGTTCGATCTGGCCTCAATTAGCCGCCTGATCTGGCAACTTCCCCTTAATTACTCGTCTTCAACCTCCGCATCTGCCTCTCCGCCCCACACGCCTCCCCTTCGAGCACAGCTCCGCGAGCGCAACGGCCGCCGGCGGCTCACCACTCGCACCCGACGCCTCACAGCCTGTTCCTGCTCGTCGAAGAAATCTTCCTCGCTCTTCAATTTCAGTTGCAGCTCGCCGGCCAAAAGAAAAAATCATCGGCTGATTCAGCGAACTTCGCCACTGGTTGTACCTTTTTCGCAGGCGGTTGCAGCTCTGGCGGATGAGGTTGCACCTTCCACGCCCCATCGTCCGTCACCGCAGCCCTGATGCTCACTGTCGCTGTCCGCAAAAACACACCTTCACCGCTTGCAGCAAAATGGTCTGAGAGTTGTAGCTCTTTCGTTTGCCGGTTGTAGCTTTTTTCTTCTGCGGGATGCACCTTCAGGATCACATGTAGCAAAACACGACGCGATTGTAGCCGGATGCGAAGCCGGTTGTAGCAATTTTTTATGCCGGTTGTAGCTCGCAGCTCTGATGATGTCCCCTCCCATCCCATCCCTGTATCAGGTGCACCCCGTCGGTGGTGGTTTTCCCCGCTGCCGTTGCAACATATATCGTCGCTGGTGGTAGCTTTTTCGTTGCCGGTTGTAGCAAAAATTGCACATCGCCGTCGCGGCCACAGACTTCGTCGACGCCGTTGCAACATATCTCGTCGCTGGTGGCAGCTTTTCTGTTGCCGGTTGTAGCAAAAATTGCGCACCACCGTCGCCGCCACAAACCTCACCATCGTTGGTGGCGACATCGCCAGTTGTAGCACGGCTGGTCGCCGGTTGTAGCACTGTGACGCCCCCGATTCAATCGTACACTAATCATGCACGCAAATGTGTACGATCAAGATCAGGGACTCACGAGAAGATATCACAACACAACTCTACAAATAAAATAAGTCATACAAGCATCATAATACAAGCCGGGGCCTCGAGGGCTCGAATACAAGTGCTCGATCATAGACGAAGTCAGCCGGAAGCAACAATATCTGAGTCTGAGACATAAGTTAAACAAGTTTGCCTTAAGAAGGCTAGCACAAACGGGATCTGATCGAAGAAAAAGGTGCCTCCTGCAGGATCCTCCTAGCTACTCCCCGGTCGTCGCTGGGCTGCTGCACGTAGTAGTAGGCACCTCGAGTAGTAGTAGTCATCATCGGCGGTGGCGTCTCGCTCCACAGGCTCCATAGGCTGGTTGCTGACAATCGAGTAGAGGTAGGGGAAAAGGGGAACAAGGCAACCGTGAGTACTCATCCAAAGTACTCGCAAACAAGGAGCTACACTACATATGCATGGATATATGTGTAAAGGCCATATCGATGGACCGAACTGCAGAAAGCCGTAATAAGAGGGGATAGCTAGTCTTAACGAAGACTAAACCACGGACACTGTCTTGTAACAGTAGAAGAGGGCAATCAAGTCCTCCAAGTAGCATCACATAGCAATAATCCTACCCGCGATCCCTCCTCATATCCCCGAGAGAGCGACCACCGGTTGTATCCGCACTTGGAAGGGTGTGTTTTATCAAGTATCCGGTTCTAGTTGTCATAAGCTCAAGGTACAACTCCAAGTCGCCCTGTTATCAAGATCACGGCTATCCGAATAGATTAACTTCCCTGCAGGGTGCACCATCTTACCCAAAGATGCTTGATCCCATTTGGCGAACACACTTTCTGGGTCATGCCCGCCGCGGAAGATCAACACGCCGCAGCCCCACCTAGGCACAACAGAGAGGCCAACACGCCGGTCTAAACCTAAGCCAGTAGGGTGCGGGCCCATCGCCTGAAAGCACACTCAAGACGTTGCGTCTGACGCACGGAAGCAGACTCTAGCCCATCAGCGCGTTCGGTCCAATCCGGTAGCGCCGCCCGCGTCGGCCGACGTCTGAAGTGCTTCGGTGATACCACGACGCCGGGATACCCATAACTACTCCAGCGTAGATGGTTAGTGCGATAAGCTCGTAGCCAACCCAGATCAAATACCAAGACCTCGTTAAGCGTGTTAAGTAACCGCGAACGCCGAACAGGCCAGGCCCACCTCTCTCCTAGGCGGTCTCAACCTGCCTGCCGCTCGCCTCAAAGATCCACTCATGGGTGCTCCATCGGCCGACCCGACTTTAGTCTCACATGTATCATGTATAAGTATATAGTATATACCGTGATCAACTCCCGAGTGATCACGGCCCGATAGTATAGCACGCGACGGACAAGAAAGTAGGGCCACAGATGAAAGTACTAGCATCCTATACTAAGCATATAGGATTGCGGTAAGGTAGCAATGGTTACAAGGACAAAGGCTATGCAGAAGATAGGAGTATCTCGAAAACAAGAATATGCTATACTACTCTAATGCAAGCGGTGTAGATAAGAGTAAGCGATATCCGTGATCAAGGGGGGCTTGCCTGGTTGCTCTGGCAAGAGAGAGGGGTCGTCAACACCGTAGTCGAACTGGCCAGCAGCAGCGTCGGTCTCGTAGTCTACCGGAGAGAAGAGGGGGAAGAAACAATGAATACCAAATAAACAGATGCATATCGATGCATGACATGCTAAGAAGCGATGCTAGGCGTGCCCTAACGTGGTATGAGGGGGTACTGGTTAGGGGGGAAACATCCGGGAAAGTATTCCCGGTGTTTAGGGTTTTCGGGCAGAGGAGCCGGAGGGGAAAAGTTGCAGGTTCGATAGGTTAGGGATGTGTGGTGGACGATATAGCGAGGAGCTAGTTTGCCCTTGATCCCGAAGCGGTGAGCACCCTTCATTGGTGTAACGCGAAGATAGGCCTTTTCGCCAGGTTGATAGACCATGTCTTTGTGATGACGGTCATAATTACTCTTTTGACGTGACTGAGCAGTCTTGAGATTCTCGCGAATAATGCGGACTTGTTCTTCGGCATGTTGGATAATATCCGGACGAAGAGTGGACGTTCCCCGCTTCGACCAGTTCGAGGGGTTCGCACTTTCGTCCATATAACACTTCAAGGGGCCATCTTGAGACTAGCTTGATAGCTATTATTATAAGAGAACTCAGCATACGGAGAGATTCCTCCCATTTCTTGCGAAGGAAGCGACACAAGCTCGAAGCATGTCTTCGAGAATTTGGTTGACACGCTCAACTTGCCCTTGAGATCATGGATGAAATGCGAGATGAAAGATAAATGAGTCCCCATAGCTTCTTGAAAACTTGCCCAGAATCTTGAAGTGAATAAGCTGCCACGGTCCGAACTGATAACCAAAGTGGAATACCGTGAAGTGAAACAATTCTGGACATATAGAGAGTTGCAAGCTGACTAGCAGTGATCGTTTCTTTGACCGCCAGAAAATGAGCAACTTTAGAAAGCCGGTCAATGACGACAAGAATAGCATCATTACCTTTCGCGATTTGGGGAATCCGGTGGCGAAGTCCATTTCAACATGGTCCCATTTCCATTCGGGAATAGAGATAGGTTGCGAGTTCCAAAGAGGCCTTTGATGTTACGCTTTGATACGACGGCAAGCGTCACACTCAAAGAACATAGCGAGCAATGTCTTGCTTCATATTAGACCACCGTAATCTCGGCGAATGTCTTGATACATCTTTGTACTTTGCCGGGATGGATACATAGAGGCGTATCATGAGCTTCTTTCATAACCTTCGAGTCATATTCAGATTTTCCTTCTTACACGGCACCACTAGGCGGCCTTTGAAGTACAAGGCACCATCATCGGCAATAGTGAAGGATGAGGGATTTCCTTTCTTGATGTCTTGTTTAATCTTGTAGACTTTGAGTCAAATCCTGCATTGTCTTTATGGTGCCCACGAGATCGGGTTCAACAGCCAGGTATAGAGGGAACCACGGGGAACAACACGGAGATTCATCTTGCGGAACTCCGGAGGAGGGGAGCGAGTGCACCGGAGGAACAATATGGAGGTTCACTTTCTCAATTCTTCAACAAGTGGGGCTGAACTTGGTGAACTCAAGGTGGTTGCAGAAGACTTGCGGCTCAAGGCATCAGCCATTACATTAGCCTTGCTGGCGATAGGAGATACCCAAATCAAAGTCTGCTTGATCTCCATCCATCTCTGCACGACGGAGGTTCAGGTCTGGCTGAGTAAACAGATACTTCAGACTTTGGTGATCGGTGAAGATCTCGCAACGACACGAGAAGGTAATGTCGCCATTGCTTTAGCGCATGAATGACAGAACAAGCTCGAGGTCGTGAACTGGGTAGTTCTCTTCGTGAGGGCGCAACTGTCGAGAGGCATAAGCAACTACTTTGCGCTCTTGCATTAGGACACCGCCTAAACCTTGACGAGAAGCGTCGCAGTAAATGACGAAGTCCTTCTTAGTATCAGGAGGAGCTAGCACCGGGGCAGAAGTCAACTTGTCCTTGAGTGCCTGGAAACTTTCCTGACACTTATCTGTCCATTGGAATTTGACGCCCTTATGCAAAAGGTTAGTCAGAGGTCTGGCAATCTTGGAGAAGTTCTCGACGAATCGACGGCAATAGCTGGCGAGACCGAGAAAACTTCTGACTTGCTTAACGTTCTTCGGAGGAGTCCAATCGAGAATAGCCTGAACTCGTTCAGGGTTGACGGCAATACCATCCTTAGAGATGACATGCCCAAGATAGGTTACTTCGGGAAGCCAAAATTCACACTTGGAGAACTTGGCATAGAGCTGATGCTCTCGTAGCTTTTCCAGCACAAGACGAAGATGTTCAACATGTTCTTCTTCATTCTTGGAAAAGATCAGGATATCATCCAGATAAACCACGACGAACTTGTCGAGGTAATCCATGAATATATAGTTCATCAGGCGAGAGAAGGTGGCTGGAGCATTGGTTAAGCCGAAAGACATGACGGTGTACTCGTATGAACCATAACGAGTCACAAATGCGGTCTTGGGGATATCCTCCTCACGAACACGGATCTGGTGGTAACCCAACCTCAAGTCGAGTTTCGAGAACACTGACGAACCAGCCAGTTGATCATAAAGATCATTGATCCGAGGAAGAGGATACTTATTCGAATGGTAGCTTGATTTATAGGACGGTAGTCTTGGACCAATCGGTTTGTCCCATCCTTCTTCTTGACAAAGAGAAGGTGCTCCCCAAGGTGAGCAACTTGGGCGAATGAAACCGCTTTGAAGAGATTTGTCGATTTCCTCCTTGAGCTCAAGGAAGTTCGCGCGCGGCATCTTGTATGGTCGTTTGGCTATAGGAGTGGTGCACGGTTTCAAGTCGATGACGAATTCGACAGCTCTAGCAGGGGAATCCTGGAAGTTCTTCAGAAAGACATCTTGGAAATCGCAAGCAGCGTGAATGTTTTCAATTCCCTCGAGGGTGCGGCGTTCAATGCATTCAATGCATAGAGCCTTGCCTCGACATCTTGGACCAGACGAGCATTGTAGCTCACTATTTCATCAGAAGGGTGTAGCAGATGGACGGTCTTAGTGGCGCAAACGATTGACGCCGTATGCGCTTTCAACCAATCCATCCCCAAAATGAGGTCGATGTTAGACGTCTTCAGGATAATGGGGGAGGCATAGAATTCCAGCCCTTCGATTTCCACGGGACGCCGACGCCAACCATGGAGGTTTGACATTGTCCCAATGGGGTTTTACCACTCACCAAGAGTTCATCTCTTCACACTTAACGTCGTGCTTGTATGCAAAGTCTTCGACATGAATGAATGCGATGCTCTGAATCGAATAAAGCAGATCGTGTCTTGAATTTACGAGGAGTGTACCCATCACGAGAGCAGGCTGGTCTTGAGCTTCGCTCAGATCAACGTGGTTGGCCTGAGCTTGCCCATAAGACTTGGCGGTGTTGTTGCGGTTGTGGGTGTTCCCACGGCCATTCTTTGGAAGGGCCGGTGATTCTCGGTTCTAGTTGCATTCTCTAGCACGGTGCCCTGGTTGTCCGCTTTGAAGCATAAGCCATTATTGGGAGTGGGAGCAGAGCTTGGGGTGGTGGAGCTGGAAGCTTGGCTGCTTAGTTGTAGGCGCACGAGGTGTAGCATAGTTCGCCTTGAAGCAGTGCATTAATTTGGTACATCTTGTTGGGAATCCATATCTTACGCCTGCGAGGACGGGCCAAGATGAGCCCGTGTCACGGTTCGCCTGTTAGAGCTCGTATTCCTGCAGACCAGTTTCGACATTGATAGCTTTGTTCACCAAGGTGGCGAAATCAGCAAAGTCGTGCACTAAGTGCGAGCTTGATGTCGACTTGAAGACCGCCACGGAACTTCTCTGTCTGCGTGCATCGGTTGCAATGTCCTCTTCAAAGATAGCGAGACAAGTCCAAGAACTCGCCGATAAGCTTCAACATCTTGTTGCCTTGGGTGAGGTTGCGGAACTCACGCTTCTTCCGGTCCATGACCCTTGAGGGATGAAGCGGGCACGGAAGGCAGCCTGGAAGTCCGGCGGTGATGAGTGTTCCAAGCTGGCAGAGTACGCGGTGGCTGTCCCACCATTGAGCTACGGGTCCCTTCAGAAGAAGGAAGCAAAGGTGACATAGGCGGCGAGGGCTACATCAGCGAGACTCCATCTCATAGGTGATGTCACGGAGCGACCATCGACATCCGATGGCTGGGTTGAGCTGCGGTACACGTTTGGGGTTCAGCGTATGAAATCCTGCAGAGTTGTTCCGTTTGGGTCTTGGTTCATATTGGGGCGAGGCTGAGCCATCATGTTCTCCATGAACTGGCGATTCATCTCGAGCTGTTGGATCATACCAGCCATGTACTCAGCGGCGGTGGGAAGTTGGCCCCACGACCACGACCTGCTGGCCTAACCATCCTGCTATTATATAACAGGTAGTTGACATTTGAGAAATTAAACAAGAGATGTAAATCATTCATGATGAAACATGCATAATGAAAGCAAAGCATGATGGGAACTACATAGTAGTTGGCATATCTTACAAAAGCAATCATGCATAGAGTTCGATACATAGAGTCCGAAGACATAGACTACTACATCATAGGCGCACGCAGCTCATGGCGAATACATCAAACACTAACAAGCAAGTCTACATCAGTCCCACGCGGCATCTGCGGAGGTAGTCAGAGTTGAAAGTCGATAGTGCGGCGGTGGATAGTCCTCCACGTCGGTGACAGGGGCAGCGGATACTCTAGTGCTGAATCCGGCGTCCGTGTGGCGAAAAGGGCCAAGTCGCGGAGAGTAGCCTCCCACGTCGCCAACCGACACCCAGGGCATCACGGTCTGGCTGGGTAGATCGCAGAACGCGGCAGCTCTCCGGATCGGACAAAGGGTGCATCGGCGTCGAGCACGGTAGAGGTGCCGACGGGTGATGTACAACTCGTGGCGAAGAGCTCGGTTAGCTCGATCCAGCCCATCGGCATGCGAACAAAGTTCTAATGGTGGAAGGGCTCTCTGTGTAACGATGGTGTAGGCAGCGGTGTAGTAACCTCCTCACCAACATCGACGCGATAGCAATGTGCTCGAAGGGGAGGTGTCCAACTCGATACTCTGCGAAGACGTGTCGAGCAGCATAAGCGAGATCGTGGACTGCCATATCGATAGTCACTCCAACACCATGTGCGGTAAAGACAAGAGTGGACTCATACTCCCGAGAGTAGAGGTGGGCGATGGCGGCATCGCTCCTGGTTATAGTCCTGGTACTCCTCATAGGCGGTGTACTCAGGGTGCGGCGATAACCCAGATAGGTCATCATCTCGGCTAGCACCGCAGTGATCCCGAGCACCAATGGCCGTCGTGTGGCGCACGACCTGCCTCGTGGGTTCCATCGAAAACAAAGACGTTTCAAAGGAGTCAAATGACAGTGTGGAAATTGCTCAAATACAATTCCAAAAACAACTAAGGCTATATCCAACTTTGGGGTGAATGCGGTCACGGGATCCTAGTGATAGTTAGTAAAATCGTTTCACCCGAGTAGAAGAGAGTTTAGAGTCCCAGAGTAAAGGTCGAGGAGTAAAAGATCCTAGTACCACCCGATGGCGACGTGGGCCCGTAAGGCACACAGCCAAGTTAGTAAAAGTTTTTGCAATGTCTAGACTCGACTTCGGCCAAGGAGTGTGGAAGGGGAATTCCTACAGGCAGTCGGCTCTGATACCAACTTGTGACGCCCCCGATTCAATCGTACACTAATCATGCATGCAAATGTGTACGATCAAGATCAGGGACTCACGGGAAGATATCACAACACAACTCTACAAATAAAATAAGTCATACAAGCATCATAATACAAGCCAGGGGCCTCGAGGGCTCGAATACAAGTGCTCGATCATAGACGAGTCGGAAGCAACAATATCTGAGTACGGACATAAGTTAAACAAGTTTGCCTTAAGAAGGCTAGCACAAACCGGGATCAGATCGAAGAGGAGCGGGCCTCCCGCTGGGATCCTCCTAGCTACTCACAGTCGTCGTCGGTGGGCTGCACGTAGTAGTAGGCACCTCGCAGTAGTAGTCGTCATCGGCGGTGGCGTCGCCCTGGCTCCATAGGCTGGTTGCAGCAATCGAGTAGAGGTAGGGGAAAAGGGGAACAAAGCAACCGTGAGTACTCATCCAAAGTACTGCAAGCAAGGAGCTACACTACATATGCATGGATATATGTAAAGGGCCATATCGGTGGACTGAAGCTGCAGAAAGCCGAATAAGAGGGGATAGCTAGTCTTAACGAAGACTACGCTTCGACACCTGTCTTGTAATGTAGAAGAGGGCAATCTGAAGTCCTCCAAGTAGCATCACATAGCAATAATCCTACCCGCGATCCCTCCTCATATCCACGAGAGAGAGCGACCACCGGTTGTATCCGCACTTGGAAGGGTGTGTTTTATCAAGTATCCGGTTCTAGTTGTCATAAGCTCAAGGTACAACTCCAAGTCGCCCTGCTATCAAGATCACGGCTATCCGAATAGATTAACTTCCTGCAGGGTGCACCATCTTACCCAAAGACGCTTGATCCCATTTGGCGGACACACTTTCTCGGTCATGCCCGCCGCGGAAGACCAACACGTCGCAGCCCCACCTAGGCACAACAGAGAGGCCAACACGCGGTCTAAAACTAAGCGCAGGGTCAGGCCCATCGCCTCGAGCACACTGCACGCTTGACACGGCGGAAGCAGACCTAGCCCATCAGCGTTCCGGTCCAATCCGGCAGCGCGCGCGTCGTCGCCGACGTCTGAAGTGCTTTACCGATACCACGACGCCGGATACCCATAACTACTCCCGCGTAGATGGTTAGTGCGTATAAGCTCGAGCCAACCCAGATCAAATACCAAGACCTCGTTAAGCGTGTTAAGTAACCATGAACGCCGAACAGGCCAGCCCACCTCTCTCCTAGGCGGTCTCAACACCGCCTGTCGCCCGCCTCAAAGATCCACTCATGGGTGCTCCATCGGCCGACCGACTTTAGTCTCACATGTATCATGTATAAGTATATAGTATATACCGTGATCAACTCCCGAGTGATCACGGCCCGATAGTATAGCACGGCAGACGGACAAGAAAGTAGGGCCACAGATGAAAGTACTAGCATCCTATACTAAGCATATAGGATTGCGGTAAGGTAGCAATGGTTACAAGGACAAAGCTATGCAGCGAATATAGGAGTATCAAAACAAGAATATGCTATACTACTCTAATGCAAGCGGTGTAGATAAGAGTAGGCGATATCCGGTGATCAAGGGGGGCTTGCTGGTTGCTCTGGCAAGAGAGAGGGTCGTCAACACCGTAGTCGAACCGCGGCAAGCAGCAGCGTCGGTCTCGTAGTCTACCGGAGAGAAGAGGGGAAGAAACAATGAATACCAAATAAGCAGATGCATATCGATGCATGACATGCTAAGAAGCGATGCTAGGCGTGCCCTAACGTGGTATGAGGGGTCTTGGTTAGGGAAACATCAGGAAAGTATTCCGGTGTTTAGGTTTTCAGCGGGAGGGCGGAGGGGAAAAGTTGCAGGTTCGATAGGTTAGGGATGTGTGGTGGACGAGCGGATGCGATCCGGATTCGTCTCGTCGTTCCGAGTAACTTTCACGTTGAAAATATTTTAATCCGAGTTACGGATTAAAAGATATGAATTTTAAAAGATTTTAATAATTTACGGAATTTAATTAATTATTTAATTAATTGAAAAATGTATTTATAGCGTCGGCATGATGTCATCTTGGCGTCGTCGATCAACAGGTTGATCGAGTCAACCCCACAGTGGGTCCCGCATGTCATTCTCTCATTATCTAATTAACCTAATCGATTTAATTAACGGTGGTTAATTAGGTTTAATTAGTGATTAGGTTAAATCTAATCTGGTTTAATTAAGTTAATTAATTCTCTAATTAATTAATTAATTAATTAATATTTTAATTATTATTTTAATATTTAATTTTCCCTTTTTTTCATTTTCGTTTTAACACTGGGGGCCCTTGCTCTGTGAGACCCAGCCAAACTGTATGCTTAGCTGGGAGAGAAGCGCGATTGGCGCCGAATGGGGCGCAATGGGGAGGCCGAGGCCACGACGACGGCCGGAGGGGCCGCAGCCAGCGAGGTGGCGGGTCAGCGGCGCCATGAGGCGAATCGAGCAGGATGGGGAGGGCAGCGGCCGAGGCGGCATGGAGAGTGGGCGAAGCGCCGTGGGGGCAGCATGGTGGTGGAGGCGGCCGCCATGGCGAGAGGTGGTGCGGAGTCGTCGGCCGCCGTGGTGCTGGAAAGCGTTAACATGGCGTCGCTGACCGCAGCGTCGCCGAAACACGTCGGAAGGGCCGGGGTTGATGGCGAAGAGGCGCGCTGCCGGCGAGGGGAGAGAGGGAACGGGGGCGTGGCGCGGATGGCGGAGCCGCGGCGAAGCGAGCTCTGGTGGCGCTTCAGAGAGAGAGAGCGACGGCGGGGGAAGATGTGTGCTCACAGGTGGGGCATGAGGACTAGGGCGGCGGCCAGTGAAGGTCGATGGCGTCCGGCGAGGAGGCGCAGGGGAAGCGGTCACGGCGTCGGGAGGCGCCCGGTGAGGCGTGAGGCGGGGTTGACCCATGGTGGGTGTGCATGCTGGGGGCGACGGAGGAGGAGGGGTCCAGGCGGTGGAGAGGAGGAGGAGGCGCCGGTTAGGGGCGGGCGGGGCATGATGAGGGGTCTGCAGGGGTCTCGCCCGATCTGGATCAGGCGGGAAGGGAAAGCGGATCGGTGAGTGGGGCGAGTGAGGTGGGGTGGCTAGGGTTTCTAGCAGGGGAGGGCTAAGTGGGTTGGCATGGTGGGCTGGCCAGGAGGGGTGGGCCAGGATGGGGCGGTGGGGGGGTTGGGGGGGGTGGGCAGTGGGAAGGGCTGGCCCAGATGGGCGATGGGGTTCCTTCCCCCACCTCTTTTGTTTTAATTTTCTTTTTATATTTTTCCCTTTTCTTACTTTCTGTTTTAGTTTAATTAAAATGCCAAAACATTTTACAAAATTTTGTGCACCCCACCATAATTAGGTTTGCTACTTTAGACAACCCCCGAACATTTTAGTTTTAGTTTTTGAAATTTTTTATCTTTGCTTTTGTTTTGAATTTATTTGTAGACCGGGTTCGAATCAACGTGAGGTTAGCCACGGTAACCGAGGTGATCACTGTTGCTTAATCATCCGGGTGTTACAAGCACGTGCTAGTGGCGCAGTAGCATGGCCGGGCAGTTGGGGGTCTAGGAGCGCGCCATGACGATGAGGGGAAGGTGGTGCACGGCCATGGTGTGGAGGAGGATGTGGGGGAGAAGAATAGAGGGTGCCTCGTCGGCCGCACAGGCAGGAGCTCGCTCGGAACACAGATCACAGGAAAAAAGGGAATAGGATAAGAACGATGCAGGGAAGAAGAAGGAGGAGACTAGTCTTCGTGGGTCCACCCTTCCAGGTGGTTGGATACGGGTGGGTAGTGCACGCAGGCGCGGATGCGACCGGCCAAAGTGTTCGGCCGGCGCGCCGAACGCAAGCATTTCCCTTTTAATTTGATAGTAATGCGATCGCTTTATTTTATTAGATGGTCCGCTCAAAAAAATAGATTAAAAAATCTGTACCCGTAAAAAATATTAATATTCTGGTTTCTTTCCAATTAGACTTGAGTTTTTTCTTGCAGGGAAATAGATTTGAGTTCAGATAGCGTTGAAAATGATGACATGTACTCCTTGAAATTATGTATGTCCCATCTAAAAAGAGTGTTACCAAAAAGGGGAAAACAGTGTGAAAATCTGGGTGTTTAGTTGGTGTTTGGATAATGGGGCATGCTACGCGTCGGACGGTTGATCTTTTGAAAAGATCGGTAGATTGACGAGATATCAGATGTGGCATAATCGGGCGGCCGAGCGTGTCTTCATCTTCACCTTTGCAACATAGTTGATGTTGCAGAAGAACCTTTGCAATAAGATAATGTTGTCAACCTTCAGGCATTCGCCGAGACCAAGGCAGGCGTTAGGACCCCTCGTCAACGCTGGCATCACCACCATATCACCCATCTTCCACCACGCTCCCTACTCACTCGCCACTTCTTCCACTGCCACTATCCCGATCATCTACCTCTCGAGCCACCGATCAGAAGTGGTCGGTCAGGTGTGGGCGGCAGCTGAGACGGTGGGCTTCTACTAGGCCGTCAACCACGGCGCATCAGACGACCTCCTCGTTGGGATGCTCGCGTCCGTGCGTCGTCCCACGAGTTGCCGACCAAGGCAAAGACACCGCACACAATCGGGACCTCGCCAAGAAGGTTTGGTTCAACTCCAACTTCGACCTATTCCAGTTGGCAACGACCAACTAGCGCGACACCCTCTTCTGCCAGACATCCCCGATCCCTTGCTACTAGCGAAGCCCCGTGCTACGACTGTCATCGGCGAAGCTACAAACGGTCCATGGCGACGTGTGCTACGATCGTCACCGGTAGCGACCCATACTTCAACCATCCCTAGCGGAGCCGCATCCGGTGGCAACCCATGTTACGACCATCGTTGGCAAAAGCTACAACTATAGGGCGACGAAGCTGCGGTCATGGCGGAGCTGCAACCGGTGGTGACTCGTGCTATGAGCGCTGTCGACAAATGTTACCATACCCGATGGAGCTACCAGATCGTGGTGGAGCTGCAACCGACCACTGGGGTCGCTACGACCATGCCTGGCGACGTCACGACGACCACCCGACACGCACCGGAGATGTTACGACGGGCACCATGGGATGTTGCAACCAGCAACACGGTTTGCTACGACCGTGCTCGGCAACGGTACGACGGGCCACCCAGATTGCTGGGATGGCAGCGACATCAGATCGCGAACGACGCGGCATTCTGCGGCGGCGGCGACAAATTTCACGCACAGACAACGGCGACCTATTGATGCATCGCCACGGTCATACCGCATCTTTGGGTGAGGCGAGGGAGAGCGAGAGGTGTAGCACAGCGGTTGGCGCGAGGTGAGGGGATATGAATGATTGGGCGAGAAATGAGAGAGTGGCATGTTCGTGGGAAGAGGAATCAAACGGTCTTCATTACCTCAATCGGACGGCTGTGCGGCGACCGGCCAGACTCTCGCGCCGGTCGGCCGGCGCATAGGATCTGCCAAACGTGATATTGATGTGCTGGTTGTTGACTACGTACTATAGATGACAGTCGACGTACACGCGCGTGGGAGGCGTGTGCTCACATCCGACAACACATCACCGATTGATTGAAGCACAGCAGCAATCAAAGCAACCTACGAATTCTCACGCGGACCAACACTCCTGATTCCCCAATCTCCGCCACAGAGTACCGCCGCCGGCGCCATGTCCACCACCACTAAAGGTACAGCCGGCTACGACCGCCTCCGGGAGCTTCAGGCGTTCGACGACACCAAGGCCGGCGTCAAGGGCCTCGTCGCCGCCGGGGTCACCACCATCCCGCCCATCTTCCACCACCCTCCCGACTCCCTCGCCACTTCCTCCACCGCCACCATCCCGGTCATCGACCTCTCGGGCCGCCGATCCGAAGTGGTCGGCGAGGTGCGGGCGGCGACCGAGACGGTGGGCTTCTTCCAGGTGGTCAACCACGGCGTGCCGGCCGACCTCCTCGCCGAGATGCTCGCGTCCGTGCGGCGGTTCCACGAGTCGCCGGCCGAGGCCAAGACGCCGCACTACACCCGGGACCTTGCCAGGAAGGTCCGGTTCAACTCCAACTTCGATCTCTTCCAGTCGCCGGCGGCCAATTGGCGCGACACCCTCTTCTGCCAGGCGCTCCCGGACCCGCCGGAGCCGGAGGAGCTCCCCGCCGCGGTGCGGGGCGTTTTGCTGGAGTACGGCGACGCGGTGCGGCAGCTCGCCGTGCGGGTGCTGGAGCTGGTGTCGGAGGCCATGGGGCTGGCGCCGGAGCGGCTGGAGAAGATGGGGTGCGCGGATGGCCTGAGCGTGGTGAGCAACTACTACCCGCCGTGCCCGCAGCCGCACCTCACGCTCGGCACCAGCCGGCACTCCGACCCGGCGTTCCTCACCGTGCTCCTCCAGGACGACATGGCCGGCCTCCAGGTGCTCGTCGACGACGGCAGCGGCGGCGAGAAGCGGTCGGTGTGGGTGGACGTCCCTCCGGTGCCGGGCGCTCTGGTGATCAACGTCGGCGACCTGCTCCAGCTGGTGAGCAACGGGAGGCTGAAGAGCGTGGAGCACCGGGTGGTGGCCAACAGGAGCAGGCCCAGCAGGGACAGGGCAAGGATCTCGGTGGCAGCCTTCTTCAATGCCGACCTGAGGCAGACGACGGCGGTGTACGGCCCCATCGAGGAACAGGTATCCTCGTCGGCGCCGCGGTTGTACAGGAGCATCACGGTGGAGGAGTTCCTCTCTCACTACGACGGCAAAGGCCTGGACGGTCGCCCGGCGCTGGACCATTTCCTTCTTCCTTGATCAGTGGTCGGTTTGAAACAATGCTGGGAATTTCTAGCTGAACTTGTTTTCTGAAATCAGATGCTGTCAAATCCTGAGCAGAGGATGTGTTTGCTAATAGATTTTTGTATGCCAACTCATACAACCCAAGATTTTCTGAATATAAGCTGCATTTGCAACATCTTACTAGCATCACTAGGAATATGGACAAACAAAATGGTAGTGAGTGCGTGACTATGTATATCCATGATTTCAGTATCTATCTGGAGATGAAGACTCTGCATATTATTCACCCTAAAACTCAGTAAGTCAAGAGAAAGAAAAATCACATGAACCATGAATCTTGCCACTATCATCTGTTAAAGTGTGGAACTAAATGTGCATCGCTGCAACGATTTTATTCTCGTTTAAGCACATCGAACTCAAAGGGAACCAAACAGTAATTAACTGTTGCAAGTTGAACTTTTGCTTGTGTTAAAAGGGAAACTGAGAGGTTTCATGGATTTCAGATTCTACTGGTCCAACATCTGACCACCAAGAAAGCATTGCTGACAGAAACGAGAGTACTCCTTTCTCAGACTAAAGACATGTAACATAGGAGTTTGATGCTGAGTTCACTAGCTCACAGTTCCAACTTATTGACGGACAAAAGACATGTAAGAGAGGAGTTTGGTGCTGAGTTTAGTACCAGCTCACAGTTACAACTTTTGACAGTGAACTAGTTGCATGACATACCATGCTGGGAATTACAAAGGAACATTAAACTACAAACAGAGAAACAAGCATTGAACTGCAGGCAACATAATATTCAGGCATCGGCACCATAAAAACAAGCAAAAGACAACACCATCTTCAGTTATTATCCTCGTCAGAACTGGAAGGACATGATATTGATATCACTCGAAGAGTATGGTCTTCAGCTAGAAAAGAGTAATTGAAGGGATCGGCAATTGACAAGTCATGGGTATCCAAATAGAGATTCAAACAGTACGAACAATGTTTAAACTCGAACTCTGGAGAAGCTTCACTTTCCACTCCTAGTAACCTGTGCTGATCAGCCACCCATTTCTCATCGAACTTCTCGCTAACGCCAAATTTGATCTCGTTTAGCACTTTCGCATTCAGAACAAAGAACTTGGCAAAGCTAACATCTTGCTCGTCGCCTGTGTAATTCTTCAACACTAGTTTTTTAGATGGGTCTCAAGGCATTTGATTGGAGTTATTGGATCACAATGACGCACATTGTTCATCTCTGCGTTCAAGTATTTGTTCCACTGGAAAGGAAATAAGACTCATGAGATACATGTGTTAAAGTAATTGGTAACTAGACTAGATTATACTACGTGTCAATCAATTCTTTTTGGAGTAACAAATACTCATTCACCATTTAAAGCAAGCCAAGATGAATACTCACCATAACATAAAGCTTTTCCAAGCAGGGGAAAAACCTGAGGACGTCAAGAACTGCATTCAAATCAGTGCAAACAAACTGGATAGCCAAAACCTTCACTGTGCATATCGAATTGTTCAAGCTGGTTGGAACCAACCCCTGCCAAAAACAATGAGCATAAAACAAATGTATGAAGGAATGCCAAATGCAAGTGATGCGGAGCATCCTACGGTCATCACCATGTCAAGAGTCCGTTTGGCAAGTGACACGTGCGACCTCTACTTCTCATACATAAAGGTGAATCTTCTCCTTTACACGTGCTCACTTGACCCCTTCGAGGATGGTATACTACTTGACACTTCTCCCGTGTGCATGCATAGGTATTGTCGGAGCTTCACGGATGTCAAGGAGGAGTGCAAGCGCCAAGGAATGACTACACCATCCGCGAGGGAGGCATGGAAGCGAAGACGGAAGAAGAAGGTGATCACGAAGTCTAGCGACGGACGACCGGAAGCCACCGGACGTCCGACCCTCTCAGCGCCCGGACGACCGGCGCCCACCGGACGTCCGCTACAGCGCATCCAGACGGCGGATCGACGAAAGCTTCATAGCGGCGGACGTCCGTCCTGAGACCAGACGACCGGCGTCTCTCGACGACCGTGCAACTTCATCCGAAGCGAATCTGCGGAAGTCCGAGCCCTTCCGGACGTCCGGACCTCCATGAGCGGCCGGACGACCGTAAGGACGGACATCCGCTGCTGTGTGCACAGCCGGGCCTTTTGGCCTTGTATCTCTCCCACTTACCCCTTCGGGCTTAGACTATAAATAGACCTTCCCCTCATCCTTTCTAAGGTTAGCAAATATGATAGCTCATTCTTAGGTGAGCTTTGCTCCTACCTCTACTCTTGAGAGAGAGAGAGACTACCACTCCCATGGAGTTCAAGACCTCCATGTGAGAAGATCCTGCGGGATATCATCAAGACCCCCTTGCGGGAAGATCCGTCTAGGATATCATCAAGACCTCCTCTTGGAGATGAACCTTACCTTGTATCTTTCCCTTTGTTGTTCATGTACCTTGTGATCTTGTGTGTTTGATTGTCTAGTGGATGTGTGATTGGACTTGTTCTTGAGTGTTTCCCCTTGTGATTTCTCTCCGTTCTTCCCCGTGTTCATCGTGTTCTTCGAGGGATCCCACTCCAAACGTGAAAGATCGGCTTACACCGGGTTAGCCCCGTATCAGCAAGAGTCGAGAAGGATGCTGCTACCTGAAAGATTAGCTTCGCAATCTGAATATTGGAGGTGCGGGGTGACAAAGGGCCCAATATCTCCAGTTTAGGTGCCTTATTTACCCGGATATTCAAACCATCTGAGCATGGACAAAGCAGTCTTTCAAGGCGAGGGGTGTCCTCAATAACCAATTCTTCTTTGCCAACATGACAATGACTGAAGGCGATGCTCCTAAGAGTTGGCGAGCTAATGCGGAGGGGACCAGTATAAACATTTCCCTGCAGATATAGGGTCTCCAACACATGGCAGGAGGAGATCGCCCCATGGAAGACATCCTCTGAGATGGAAACGCTCCGTAGGGTGAGATGCTTGAGGAGGGGGAAATTCAGTAAAGGAGCGATATCTTTTGGGACATCGCAGTGGCCGATTGTAGCCACAACGACAGTCGATGCGAAGCGGAGCACGGATGATGGCAAGGAGCATCGAGCTGCTCGACACAAGATTGGGAAGAAGATATGGAGCTCCTGAAGGTTGTGCAGGCTTCGAGAGTGGAACCAGCTCTCCATCTGAGCAAGTTTCTGGGCGTGCCCTTCTTTTTTCGGGCAGATGCAGGTTAAGCGGAAGTTGAAGCAGCGAACGGGGCCAGGGTGGTCGGAGAGGATCCTGGAGACGATGGAGTCCGTCGGCGGTCGAGGCCCTCGGCGGCGGCACGACGGCTGAAAATTATTGGTGCTGAGGTTCTTCTTTTTACAGCGAAGGGGCAAACTGCGGCCGATCCTGAGATTCTGGGCGTCGATGTTGAGAGGCGCCGAGCGCCAGAGAGGGCGCCATCGACGGGCGATGGCCTGCGTACGAGCGCCGTCTTTGGTGGGGAGGAGGGAGATGATGGTGCAGAGGACGGCGTCCGGAAGGTTGCTGATGAGATCGCCGTCGCAGTTGTCATCCCGTGCCCGTTTCCGTGGCCTGCACCCGGCCGTTCCACCGGATGCGCGCTTCTTGGCCGCCGTCTTCTTCTTCTTCTTGGCAACATCTGCCGCCGCCGCCTTCTTCTTGGCCGCGGGTACGGCCGCTGCCGCTTTCTTCTTCGCCAGGGGCTTCTTCTTAGCAGCCGCGGGCACCGCTGCCGCCGCTCTCGTCTTGGCAGCCGCGGGTACCGGCGCCGCCGCCTTCTTCTTCCTCATGTGTGGAGATTGGACAGGCGGAGAGTGTTGGGCATCTGGGATGGGGAATTTTGGGGTTCTGCCGTCGTTTCGAGTGCAGCTGATGGGGATGGAACTGGGACCGAAGAGTGGGGAGCCGGAACGGGCAGCGTTGAAGGCTAGTCAGGTTGCTGGGCCACGCCGGGCTGGGAATGGGATGGGTCAGGTCCGAGGTGTTTCTTCAAAATCTCTATTTTTAATAAAGCAGTTGGTAGTCTTCGTGCCTGTGCGCCTCATTACTGATAATATTATCACAGCCTATGAGTGTTTACATTTTATGAAGCGAAACTCCGCAAAGAGAAACAGAAGTTGTGCATTAAAGCTAGATATGATGAAGGCTTATGATAGAGTTGAGTGGGATTACCTTCAAGCAATAATGTTGAAACTAGGTTTCTCTGAGAGATGGGTAAATATCATTATGAGCACGGTAAGATCTGTCACATTCTCTGTTTTGTTCAGTGGGAAGAAGTTGCAAGAGTTTAAACCTTCACGGGGTATTCGACAGGGAGATCCCATTTCCCCCTATCTATTCTTGATAGCAGCAGAGGGCCTTTCGTGCCTCCTAAAATCTATTGACGAGTCATCCAACCTAAATGGAATCAAGGTGGCCCCTACGGCACCACCTGTCAACCATTTACTGTTTGCAGATGACAGCCTGCTGTTTTTCAGGGCTAGTGCTGGTGGGGCTAATGAGATAAACCAGTTGCTGAATAGTTATTGCCAAGCTTCGGGTCAACGTATAAACCATGACAAATCCACGATCTTCTTCAGCAAAGGTTGCCCGGAGAGCATCAGAGAGGAGGTAAAGGAATTGTTACATGTTCCAAATGAAACTTTAAGTGCAAAATATTTGGGGATGCCTTCGGATGTGGGGACTTCAAAGAATGGGGCTTTTAAATATCTGAAGGACTATCTGTGGAGTAAAGTGCAGGGTTGGATAGAACACACTATGTCAGCAGCCGGAAAAGAAGTGCTAGCTAAAGCAGTGGCCCAGGCGGTGCCTGTTTTCTCTATGTCATGTTTTAAATGCCAAGGGGTCTTTGCGAGCACTTAAACATGTTAATAAGGAAATTCTGGTGGGGATGTAAAGATGGCAAAAGAAAACCACATTGGGTGTCGTGGGAGTCTATGACACAGCCCAAGAGTATGGGAGGCCTAGGATTCAAGGATTTTGAGCTTTTCAATTTATCCTTGTTAGCAAAGCAGGCATGGAGATTGTTGCTTACACCAGAATCTCTAAGTGCGAGGATTTTGAAAAGCGTATACTTTTCAGAAGGGACCATTCTGAACGCTGAATTGGGCAGCCATCCTAGCCAGGTATGGCGCTCCATATTAGAGGGGCGAGACATTCTGAAGCAAGGACTAATCAAGCGAATCGGCAATGGGGAGAAAACAAACATATGGGTAGATAACTGGATACCCAGAGATGCTATGATGCGGCCGTATGGTAGAAGAGTTTCTAACTCGCTAGAGTTAGTGGCTGACCTTATTGATCACACTGCAGCTGTATGGGATATAGCGAAGCTTGAAGAGTTCTGTCTACCAATCGATATACCATCCATCTTATCTATTCCGCTGTGCACATCCAATATTGCTGACTCTTGGGCGTGGAATTTTGAGAAAGGCGGGACTTTTTCAGTGAGATCGGCATAAAGAATGCTAGTGAACACTAATATGAGAAGAGAAGCATGGATAGATGGAGTTGGGGGATCCTCCAGTTCGGACAGGGATGCGGCTTCTTGGAAGACTCTATGGAAGGTTCAGGTTCCAGGAAAAATTAGGATGTTCCTCTGGAGATTAGCCAAGCACTCAATTCCCACGGAGGATATAAGGCATCAGAGGAACATGTCTAATACCAGCCTATGTGCATTATGTGGTGCAGAAGACTCCTGGCGCCACTCTTTATTGGAATGTTCTATGGCGAGATGTGTTTGGGCACTAGTTGACGGGGAGTTGGCAGAACATTTATGTGAGACAACTGAACCAAGTGCTAAACAATGGATTTTCTCAATGATAGATTCGACATCACATGCTGCATTTGTAAGATTAGCAACAACGTTTTGGGCGATATGGTGGGCGCGTCGGAAGGCTATACATGAGGAAATATTTCAGAGTCCATCGGCAACCCATCAGTTCATATGTAACTTCATTAAGGAGCTAGAAATGCTGCCAGTAAAATCCACAAGGCCCCCAAGGGTCTCTGGGCGTTGTGGGGTCCGACCAAAAGCTCCACCACTGGGTTTCATGAAGATTCATGTTGATGCGAGCATATCGAGGAATCAATCCAGGGGTGCGGCGGCGGCAGTTTGCAGGGACTCGTCAGGTATCTACTTGGGCAGTTCTGCACTGATGGTTCGGGGAGTTTCAGATGTAGCTACACTGGAAGCCATTGCTTGTCGGGAGGCCTTCTCACTTGCTGATGATCTAATGGTTCAGAACCTGGTCATCGCCTCAGACTCGAAGCAGGTAGTAAATGACATCCAACATGTCAGCAGAGGACTGTATGGAAATATCATCAGCGAAATTAGAAACAGGGCTGCTATGTTTAATTGTAATATTACGTTTGAAGGTAGAGCGGCAAACAGAGATGCCGATAGGTTAGCCAAGTTTTCTAATTCTCTTGAGCAGGGGAGACATGTGTGGTTGATTCAACCCCATGATCCTTTTGTAATCCCACTCCAGGTGGAGTTTGAGCAATAAAACTTGGTGAGACCCCTAAAAAAAAGTTGGTAGTCTTCGTTTTGGGTTTTTTTTCGTCCCATCCTATTTTTGCTGGTTTTCTTTCGTAGGTTTTTTTTCGTAGGTTTTTTTTCGTCCCCTCCCCCGCTTCATCGGTTTATTTTCGTGTCACCCTCTCATACAATGAAAGAAATCTGAACATATCATAATTTTCCATGCTCGCGCAAATTATTTAGTAATGTAGAATCAATCACGATCAATCTCTAAAGATCAAATCTAAATTAATTAACATTACCTTAAATCGCTTAATCACATTAATTAGAAAACAAATAATTGATTTAAAAAAATCGCTCAATCATATTAATTAGGAAACAAATAACCGATTTTAAAAAAATTAATGTGTAAATCATAACAAAGAAATCTCATCAGGCGAACAAGGCTATTGGGTGAGACCCATTCCGATGGACGACATGTGGCACTTACGATCTCATAGCACCTAATCCCCACTTTTTTTTTTGAAAAATATCGAGACTTTATTCATTAGATATAAGAAGTACATCGTTCATGAGGATCATTACAATCTCATCTACAGGTTCCTCAAACCAGACAGAAGTCAAAGAAAATCTAGCTAATTTAGCAAGCTCATGAGCTACTTTATTTGCTTCTCTATTACAATGTTCGAATCTAGTAATACTAAAATCACAAGCGTAACAAAAACAATCGTCGAAGATTGCTGCTGCCGCGCCCACTGATTGTCCTCCATCCTGCATAGTATAAATTACCTCCAGGTTATCTGAGTTAATAATAAGGTGATTACATCCCGCCCTTTGCGCCAGAGTTAAACCAAACTTGAGAGCAAGAGCTTCCGCCATTAGCACATCTGCGCAGTAATCGATCTTCCCATTCCCTCCAGCAATAAACCTGCCTTTGTCGTCTCTCAGGACCGCCCCCATCGCTCCCCTAAGCATATCAGGGTCAAAAGAAGCATCAACATTAAGTTTCACGAAACCTCTAGGGGACAGGACCATCCTTCCTTCTTAATGGTAGCCTTGGGCGATGAAGCATTAACAAAGTTTGTGGTAAGTGCTAAAACACCCATTGAAATCTGCAAGGCATTTTGGGTTGTCTCCTTATGCACTAACTTCCGTCTTTCCCATCATAAATACCATGTTGAGACAACAATCATCTCACGCACATTGTGGTGACCTATCATCCTCAGTTCTTGGTCCGGGAGAAGTAGTAAGTATTCCAACACCGCCTCTCCAGCATGGTCTACCTCGCACGCTTTATCGATAATATCAATTATCCCTAGCCTTTTCCAAACCTCCTTTGCTTTCCTACAATGGAAAAACATATGTTTTGTATCTTCTAAGCCCTCTGAGCAAGTGGGGCAAGTGGGTGAAACCATCATATGTCTATTAGCAAGTGTAACCCGGCATCGGAGAGTTCCATGAAGCGTACGCCATGTAAAAAATTTCACTTTTGTCGGGCAAGATAACTTCCATATCTTACTCCAAATAGGGTTAACTGTGGTTCGCCCCATTCCATTGGAGTATTTTAATTTGTTACCATACTGATTTTCCCACTCGATGGAATATGCTGACCGAACCGAGAACATTCCATTTTTTGTATAGCTCCAAGCAATAAAATCTGGCATATCATATTGCGAGAGTGGAATTGAAAGAATCCGTTGTATATCGATGGGCCACATAGTTTGTTTGATGAGGGAAATTTGAATCTGAGCCCGAGCTCATCTGCACCTGTGCTCACGGAAAAAATCAAAATAAATACTAGAAAAATTCAAAAAATTCGAAAAAAAAATTGGGTGGTGGACAATTTGATGCGTGAGGTACGCTCCAATTTTCAAAACATTTGGACTTATGTGCAGCTCTCAGCAAAAAAGACAAATCGGAGGTCTGTAAAATTGTGTACTGTTCATATACTGTTCTAGTCTGATTTGTCTTTTTTGCTGAGAGCTGCACAGAAGTCCAAATGTTTTAAAAATTGGAGCGTTCCTCACGCATCAAATTGTCTACCACCCAAAAAAAATTAGAATTTTTTGAATTTTTCTGAATTTTTTATGAACTTCTTTTTGACCGGGTGCAGATGCACCCGGGCACCGAAACGCCGTTCTCGTTTGATGAGTTGTTCATCCCAATTATTGGACACGGGATCAATGAGATCACCTACCTTGGTTAACAGATGTCCCCCCTTCGGCGTTACAATTCTCATATTAGCACAGTTTGGGATCCAAGCATCTTCCCAAATATTTATTTTTTGTCCGTTCCCCACTCGCCAGATATAGCCTCTTTTCAGGGTAACGATGCCTGCCATAATACTCTTCCATGTAAAATAAGAGCCTTTCCTTTGTTTAGCGTTCATCAAGTCACCATCAGGGTAGTACTTTGCCCTTAAGATAGAAGCACACAAAGAATCAGGGTTATCCAGAAGACGCCACGCTTGTTTAGCGAGCAACGCCAAGTTGAAACAATGAATATCACGAAATCCCATGCCTTCTTGATTTTTATGAACACACATTTTCCACCAGGACATCCAATGCATCCTTTTTGGTTCTCCTCGCCTCCCCACCAGAAATGCGCTTATCGCGTCAATGATTCATTTACAAATTTTTTTAGGAATTTTAAAGACCGACATTGCATAGGTGGGTATGGCTTGGATCACATCCTTGAGTAGGATTTCCTTCCCCCCGGTGGACAACAATTTCTCCTTCCAGCCACTGATTTTCTTAATAATTCGTTCAATCAAAAATTGGAAACAGTCTGTTTTATCCATCCCCACATTTGCTGGCAGGCCCAAATA
Organism: Aegilops longissima; assembly: GCA_021605205.1. NCBI lineage: Eukaryota > Viridiplantae > Streptophyta > Magnoliopsida > Poales > Poaceae > Aegilops > Aegilops longissima. The sequence continues at coordinate 25,206 of JAHIAM010000668.1, forward strand.
TTTATCAGTAAGAGCCTCCGTCATTATATTCAGTGTTGTACATAATTGTGCTCTAATCTCCACTTTCGTATTGGGGCTAAAGAAAATGCTGGATTTTTCAACGCTTACCAATTGTCCCGATGCCTTACAGTATAGATCAAGCGCTGCTTTTAGAGCTTCTGCATTGTGTTGGTTTGCTTTCATAAGAATCAAAGAATCATCTGCAAATAGGAGATTTGTGATAGGTGGGGCATCTCTACAGACTTTTACACCTGAGATAGTTCCAATTTCCTCTGCGTGTGTGAGTAAAGCATTCAGACCCTCAGTACATAACAAGAAAAGGTATGGCGACAACGGGTCTCCCTGTCTCAACCCCCTTGTGGGCTTGAAACTCTCACTTTCCTCTCCATTTATCCTAACCCTGTACTCAACTGTTGGGACACATTGCATAATAAAGTTCACCCATTCTTGTCGAAAACCCAATCTCAACATAATTTCCTTCAAAAAAGACCACTCAACTCTATCATAAGCTTTGTGCATATCCAGTTTTATCGCGCAGATGCCTTCTTTACCTTCTATTTTGTTCTTGATTGTGTGGAAACACTCATAGGCTACTAAAATATTATCTGTTATCAATCTGCCAGGCACAAAGGCACTTTGAGTTGGGCTAATAATATCTGGCAGGAGAACCTTCAAGCGAGAGGCCACCATTTTTGCACCTACTCCCCACTTTGTCTGTCATTTGTCAATTGCAACTGCTAATCTCGATTCCAATCGTACATACGATGCGCTACCCTCGAACAGGTTTCCCAAGAAGGCTCCGAAAACCTAGGAGCTCTCGTTTGAGGCGACTAGGGTTTCTGGTGGAAACGGCGGCGCACGTCAATCTCCATTGACGAGGCGCGCAGATCTTCGATCTGGGGATGGCAACGCCCGGACAGGAGTGCAGACAAGCATGCGCCCCTCTCGCCTAGGGCAGCGAGGGCGCAGATGGAAGAAGCTATGGGAAAGTTGGATCTCACCGAGGAAGAAGCGACCCCTCTGGTTCTTGATGATCTGGAGGAAGGGGTTCAGCAGAAGTGGGCAATCGCCGGGAAGGTATTGCACCGCAAGATCTTCCATATTCAGACCATTGAAGGCGTGGGGAAACCCTAAAGGATTGCCCTTCCGGCCAGTGGGGGAAAACACGTTCGTGGCAGAGTTTGCGACCTGCCGGGACCGTGACCGTGTGTGGGAAGGATCTCCGTGGCACGTTAGTCGGCATGCAGTGATTCTCTCTGAATTCGATGAGTGCATGAGACCGACGGAGCTCAGGTTTGATAAGCTTCAGCTGTGGGCTAGGGTTCCAAACCTTCCTTTCAACCTACAGAACGAAACTTGGGGCCTGGCAATAGCGAGACAGATAGACAAGTCTGTGACCTCGATACAATTTTATCCTATAGGAGGTTTTCTGAGAGCAAGGGTGACAATTGATGTTAGTAAACCACTAAGAAGATGGATTCTCATTGACTCAGCAAGAAGAAAGAGTAGGGACTGGTATGACATTCAGTACGAACAGGTCCCGAATTTTTGCTTTTCGTGTGGTCGCTTAGGCCACTCGGATCTTGTTTGCCCTACACCAGGTACACGGGATGAGAAAGGAGAACTCCCGTTCAATACAAGCCTTCGTGCACCTGAGTTGTGGAAAGGAAACGCCTCGAGTGATAGATCGTCTAAGGAGCCTCAAAACTCATCTACCAAGCCGAAAGACGCTAACACTTCAGGCAGCAGATCTGATGGCAATGCTGAGGTCAAATCTCCGATGAAAAACAAAGGAAAACATAACAAGCGGAAGGGTGGTCCTCAAGCCAACATGGTTTATCGTGGAGTGGAACTACCGGTGCTACCAAGTACTGAGACTAATGCCAATCTTGATGATGCAAAAACCGGGGCCACTGCTACTGATATGGTCATTTTCAGAGCAAAGAAAGGGGAGAGCTCGATTGATCCAGGTGGAGTCGGCGAGTCTTCGGCAACTGAACCTATCCCAAAGAAGAAGAAACTGACCCCCACATCATCTGAAAATTCGGCAGTGGCTGCAGGACAGCCCTGCCAAGCGCAATGAGGTGCTTAAGTTGGAACTGCCGGGGGCTTGGGAACCCCGAGGCAGTTCGTGAGCTTCGCAATGTTGTGAAGCAAGAAGGGCCTGCCCTACTTTTTGTGATGGAAACAAAAATAAGGGTGAAGAGGGTGGAGAGCTTACAGAACACTCTTGGTTTTGTTGGTTGTTTTGCGGTGGATAGTGTGGGACTCAGTGGTGGCATCGGGCTGTTTTGGTCAAGAGATGTTACAGTTGAGTTACGAAACTTCAGTTCTGGCCACATCGATGTGATAGTCCAGAAAGCTGATCAGACCTCCCTGGCTTGGAGGTTTACGGGGTTCTATGGTGCCCCAAGGAGTGAGGACCGGCATCACAGTTGGAGATGTTTACGTAACCTGCATGCAGTTCCACATCAGGCATGGCTTTGCTTGGGGGATTTCAATGAAACCCTATACGGCACAGAACACTTTAGTAGAGCGGACAGACCTGAGTGGCAAATGCGGGCCTTTCGAGAAGCCCTTGATGATTGCTCCCTGCACGACCTAGGTTGGACAGGGGTGCCATATACATGGGATAACAAACAGATGGGGGACTCTAATGTGAAATCCCGTCTGGACAGGGGGGTCGCGAACGAGGCATTCCTGCAAATGTTTGATCTTAATAGAGTGAGACATTTATGCTCAGTGGAATCGGATCATTGTTTTTTCTTGGTTGAGACCAGAGAATCACAGCATAAAAAGGGACCTAGACAATTTTGGTACGAGGGTGTGTGGCAGTCCCATGCGGACTATGATAGAATTGGTGTTGAAGCTTGGAAAAGAAATCATAGTGGCCATGGACATGCAGCAATAACAGACACTTTGCAAAAACCCCAAGGTGAACTTGGGGGATGGAGTGCCCGAGAATTTGGTTGTTTTGCCAAGATGATTCAGAAGTTGCAACAAAAACTTGAGCAGCTACGACACCGATCCATTGGCAGAGGCGCTTCTGACGAGGAGAAAGTAGTTGTGCTTAAACTGCAGGAGGCTCTAAGACAGCAAGAAATATGGATGCGACAGCGTTCTCGTGTTCCATGGATTCGACAAGGTGACCGCAACACCGCCTACTTTCAGGCTCAAGCGGCGCAACGGAAGAGGATGAACCGTATTGAGAGTCTTCAGCGCGCGGATGGCTCCGTCTGTGCGAACGAGGAAGAGGACAGAGAGGAAGTTCAGTCTTTTTATCAGGCGTTGTACACCTCGCAAGGGTATAACGACATGGCTGAGCTGCTCCATTTTGTACCAGCTCGTGTAACGTCAGATATGAATCAAATCCTTGATAAACCTTTTGAGGCCGATGAGGTGAAGACGACGTTGTTCCAAATGGCATCGTCCAAAGCTCCTGGAGTCGACGGATTCACGGCTGGGTTCTTTCAAAGGCATTGGGATCTTGTCAAGATGGATCTGGTGCCGGCGATACTTAGTTTTGTAAATGGTGGAGAACTACCTCTGGGTTTTAATGATACTTCCATTACTCTCATACCAAAGGTACGTCATCCACAGTCTATAACACAGTACAAGCCCATCTCTTTGTGTCCAGTGCCATACAAAATTGCTTCCAAAATGATTACTAATCGTTTCAAAGAGTTGATGGACACAGTGGTGGGAGAAGAACAGAGCGCTTTCGTCCCCGGGTGTCTGATCACGGACAATGTCCTAGTGGCTTTTGAGAGTATCCACTCCATGAGAAGAAGGAAGAAGGGGAAGAATTACTCTTATGCAGTCAAACTAGATATGATGAAAGCCTATGATAGGGTTGAGTGGCATTATTTGCAGGCTATTATGTTGAAGTTTGGCTTTAGTCCATCCTTTGTGAGTTTGTTTATGAAGTGCGTCTCATCTGTCAGGTTCACAGTCAGAGTGAATGGGGAGCTTCTACCTTACTTCACACCAACCAGGGGTTTTCGCCAAGGCTGCCCCATGTCTCCCTTCCTGTTTCTTCTTTGTGCGGAAGGCCTCACATCCATGCTCAACTACTATGAGAGCCCGCACATTGACAGAGGCATACGGGTGTCCTTTCGAGCACCATGGGTCAACCATTTGCTTTTTGCTGATGATAGTTTAATCTTCATCGGTGCATCAGTAGATAGTGCTCTAAGACTGAACAGGATTCTGCAGATATATGGTGAATGTTCAGGTCAAGCAGTAAACCGTGCCAAAGTGCAGTTTTCTTCTCCCCCAACACGCCAACGGATAGAAGACAGGAGGTGAAAACAGTTCTAGGTATCCAGGTTGAGGATTTCAGCAACAGATACCTTGGTCTTCCAACGACAGTGGGGAGAATTACTAGTGGCACATTCGATCATATTGGAGAGAGATCGAGGTGTAAGATGGGTGGCTACGCCGAGCGTTTATTGGCTTGTGCTGGTCATGAGACTCTAATCAAATCTAATGTGCAGGCAATACCAACGTTTAGTATGAGTTGCTTCCTTTTGACGAAAAAGGTTTGCAAAAGCTTAAGGTCTTCAATGGCAAAATTCTGGTGGAGTGGCTCCCTTGACAGAAGGTCTTTGCATTGGTTGTCTTGGGATAAACTTGCATCTCCTAAGGCCTGTGGTGGCATGGGCTTTCGTGATCTACACCTCTTCAATGTGGCGTTGTTGGGAAAACATGGTTGGAGGTTCATAACTAATCCCAACTCACTATGTGCAAGAGTCATGAAAGGACGTTATTTCCCCGACAGTGATTTTATGGACGCCACCGTACCACAATCTGCTTTAGCTATTTGGCGTGCTATAGTGGCCGGACGTGAAGCTCTTTAGTTGGGTTTGATCAAAAGAATCGGTGACAGGACTACTATCTCCATCTGGAATGATAAGTGGATACCGAGCACCCCCTCGCTTACTCCTAGGGTGATGCCAGGAGGAACAACATTGGGGTTTGTCAATCAGCTCATAGATACCGACAACTGGACTTGGCGATCTCAGCTGGTTCGTGATGTTTTCATCTCACCCGATGCGGATGCAATCTTAAATATTCCTTTGCGCAATGGGGGGTGAGGATTTTCGTGCGTGGGCTCATGAAGTCAATGGCATCTATTCTGTTAAATCTGCGTACCGTGCTCTAGTGAATCAGAAAGAGCATGTCGCTCTAGATGAAGGGACGGTTACAAATACCTCACAGACTGATGAACAGATCTGGAAGCTGTTGTGGAAACTAAAGGTATTGCCGAAGGTTCGTGTCTTTTGGTGGAGAGTGGTGAGGGGCATTCTCCCGGATGAAAGTACTCTAAAACATCGGCATATACGACCCATAAGCAGATGTAACGTCTGTCTTGCGATGGATGAGGATTTGATGCACGCTTTAGTGCATTGCTCTCATGCTAAGTTGTTCTGGGAACAAGCACATGCACTACTTGGTGTGAGAAGACCAAGGTTGCACCCAAATACATGGACTAAGGACATGATTTGTGATACTCAGTTCACAGAGGTGGAGAGGGCGCAAATGATCTCTGTAATGTGGGTGATTTGGCACTCCAGGAACAGAATCACACATGATGGAGAGAAGCTTGATCCCCTGGCTACAGTGAGACGTATCAGGGAAGATTTGGCGGTACTTGACATCCCTTCCTCACATGCCTCGATCCTTCCTGGACACGGGTGGAGGCCGCCAGAAGGTGAGATTGTCAAAATAAATATTGATGCGGCTATTAACATGAACTCCAACAAGGCAGGAGCGGGAGGTGTCGCACGTTCAGCATCGGCTTTGTCAGGAGCTTGGAGTAAACCTCATGATGGGCTTACGAATCCATTCATCGGTGAGGCCCTGGCGCTTCGTGACGGCGTCATTTTTGCAAGCTTGTGGGGTTTCTCACATGTGATAATGGAGACAGACTGCCTAGAGGTTGTAAACCTCTGGAACACTCGCCACAATAGTCTTTCTATAGTGGCACCTTTATTTCTAGAGATTGGAGAGCTAGCTACCCATTTTACTTTCTTTGATATTCAACATGTAAGTAGATCTGCCAATGTACCGGCCCATCTCTGCGCGAAGCATGCTTACTCGCTGATGGTTACCGAGAGCTGGACAGGTTCTAGTCCTTCTTTCCTACTCACCAGCCTCTTGGCGATGATGCTAGGAGCTCTTTTGTTGAATAAAGCTCTCAATTCGAACGCAAAAAAAGTAAAAAAAAAAGTACATATCGACTTAGGGTTTCCTTCCTCTCGGTCTCGTTCATGAAGACCACGCCGAATGACACCGTCGCCGCCGGCGAGGCGGCCATGCGGGACGACGCAGAGGCGATTTCTCGTCCATGGCCGCGCCGAAGGATCTTGTCGCCACCAGCTGGTCCGATTGCTTTCGTCCATGACGGCCACAGACCACAGTCTTTGGCGAGCGGACTCCACGTTCATAGCGGCCGTGCCAAGATGTCATCACAGGCGGCCGGACCAACTCCTTCGTATGGTTTGCTCTTGTTCTCGCTCTTAGTACATGACGGCCACGTCAAAGGGCCTCGTCGCCGACGGAAGACGGTAAATGACTTCTCGTCCGTGACCCAAGCAGCCGCTCGTCATTAACATGATCCGTTCACTGTAAACTGCCATGGCTTCATCTAACTAGCTGGAAAGATTGGTGTACTCATTTCTCTTAAATCAAACCAGAGAGGAGAGAGGGGATGTTTAGATCAACATCTCATCAGCAAGTTAAGCAGAGTGAAAATATGACACCACTACCTTGTTTACCAGCCTTTAAACACTACCAGAAAAACTGGGGTTGCCGACGGCCAAATCTATGCCGACGGCCCCCGTCGGCATCTACGGACCAATGCCGTCGGCCACGGAAAGGCCGTAGGCGTAGAAAAGTCGTCGGCATACATTCATCTATGCCGATGGGGCCGTCGGCATAGACCAGGCCGTCGGAACCGCTCGTGGTACGCCTACGGGGCCCGTCGGCATAGGACAGGCCGTCGGCATAGCCGGGGCCCACCTGCCCGGTCAGCGCTGACCATTTGACGGCATTGATCCTACGCCGACGGGTGGTAACGGCGGCCGTCGGCATATTTGTGGCAGAGGTATGCCTACGGCGAAGCCGTCGGCATAGGCCCTCCGCCACGCCACCAATCGTGTGCCACGCAAGCGTCATCTATCCGTGGGACAACCTCCGTGTGTGACAGATATCGAACGGCCCAGCCGTCGGCATCGGTATTTTACTTTATTTTTTATTTTTACTCTGTTTTGTTATTTTAACTTTATTTTGTTTTTGTTTTGTATAAGATAATTATGCCTTATCTAAAAAACATACCCGATGGTATATCGATTGCCCCCAATTCTGAACGTCGCTATCACCGGGTCACGGAGGGGGAAACGTCGACACGGAAGAAATTCTGGTTGGTGGGGATTGGGGTGTAGCTATGTCACGAAACATCGCACGGGTCCCGATGCATATGTGAAAGTGTTCATGCATGCGTAGGCGCCCGTCTTGGGGCTCGGGGTGTGCCCCCCCCTCACGGGCGGGCGCCGTCCGTGAGGGGGGCACACCCGAGACGCGTGCCGGCATTTGCAACGCCACAACACTTCCAGACTTGTGAGAGGCCGCCACGCAAGATTTGACGGTATACTGGCCGGAGGCCGCCGCCACACCAGTCGAGAGCAGCGAAGAGCAATCCGCGTAGAGGGAAGTGTTGAGATACTTCTCCATCACGAAAAATTATGAAAAATTACCATCGGTCCTATAGCACATGTGCCCCGTCATGTAAAAACTCATGATTTTATCGCGCCGAGTATTTAATAATATTCACGCCGCATCGTTTCCGCAGAACGTCTACTTCCGTGTCATCGCCCGTGAGTGGGGCCACACCGAGACGCAGCGTGCGCCTCTTCGGACATGCCACCACACCACCCCGCATGTATGAGGGCCCGATCGCGACGGTCGGTGGCATTGCTACCCCAGGGCCCGTCCGCCCCGCCAGTGTAGCGTTTGACCACGGATCTAGCCCTTTGACTTTGCACGGACGGGATTTGACCGGTGGGCCTATCCACCCGGTCATGTTAGGTCAGCCCATCTGAACACTTTAGAGCAACATCCGGGCCACACCCACAAGCAAGATCCCCTCCGTAGACCCGACGCGTCCGCTTCCCCTTCCAGGTGCGGTGGCGGGCGCCGTCCGTGTGGGGGCACACCGGAGACGCGTGCGCCTCTTCGGACATGCCACCACACCACCTGCATGTATGAGGGGCGGTGCGGCGCTCGGTGGCATTACTACCCCAGGGCCCCGTCCCCGCCTAACCACAGGCGGTTGACCACGAGATCTACCCTTTGACTTCCCACGGATGGGCTTTGACCGGTGGACCTCTCCACCGGTTGTGTCGATTCGGCCCATAGGGACACCCGGGAGCAACATCCGGGCCAAACCCACAGCTACATCCACTCCGTGTAGACCCGACGGGTCCGTTTCCCCCCTGTGCCGGGCGGCGGCGCGTCCGTGAGGGGGGCACACCTCGGAGACGCGTGCGGGCATTTGCAACCGCCACAACACTTCCGGACTTGTGAGAGGCCGCCACGCAAGATCGACGGTATAGCTAGCCTCGAGGCCGCCGCCCACGAGACGTGAAGCAAGAGCAATCCGCATAGAGGAAGTGTTCGATACTTCTCCATCACGAAAAATTATGAAAAATTACCATCGGTCCTATAGCACATGTGCCCACGTCATGTAAAAAACTCATGATTTTATCGCGCTTCGAGTATTTAATAATATTCACGCCGCATCATTTCCGCAAAACGTCTACTTCCGTGTCATCGCCGTCCGTGAGGGGGGCCACACCCTGGAGACGCGTGCCGCCTCTTCGGACATGCCACCACACCACCCCACATGTATGAGGGCCCGATGCGACGGTCCGGTGGCATTGCTACCCCCCAGGGCCCCCGTCCCGCCAAACCCTGTAGCGTTTGACCAACGGATCTAGCCCTTTGACTTTGCACGGACGGGATTTGACCAGTGGGCCTCTCCACCCGGTGGTGTTAGGTCAGCCCATTGGAACACTTTGGAGCAACATCCGGGCCACACCCAAAGCAAGATCCCCGCCGTGTAGACCCGACGCGTCCGGTTCCCCCCTCCAGGTGCCGGCGGCGGCGCCGTCCGTGAGGGGGCCGAACCCCGGAGACGCGTGCGCCTCTTCGGACATGCCACCACACCACCTGCATGTATGAGGGGCGGTCGCGACGCTCGGTGGCATTACTACCCCAGGCCCCGTCCGCCTAACCCTCGGGCGGTTGACCACGAGATCTACCCTTTGACTTCCCGGACGGGCTTTGACCGGTGGACCTCTCCACCCGATTGTGTCGATTCGGCCCATAGGACACCGGGAGCAACATCGGGCCAAACCCACAGCTACATCCACTCGTGTAGACCCGACGCGTCTGCTTGCCCCTCCGGTGCGGCGGCGCGCCGTCCGTGAGGGGGGGGGGCACACCCCGGAGACGCGTGCCGGGCATTTGCAACCGCCACAACACTTCCAGACTTGTGAGAGGCCGCCTACGCAAGATTTGACGGTATGCTAGCCCCCGGAGGCCGCCGCCACGATCGAGAGGCGCGAAGGGCAATCCGCGAGAGGGAAGTGTTCGATACTTCTCCATCACGAAAAATTATGAAAAATTACCATCGGTCCTATAGCACATGTGCCCACGTCATGTAAAAAACTCATGATTTTATCGCGCTCCGAGTATTTAATAATATTCACGCCGCATCGTTTCCGCAGAACGTCTACTTCCGTGTCATCGCCGTCCGTGAGGGGGGCCACACCCCGGAGACGCGTGCCGCCTCTTCGAACATGCCACCACACCACCCCGCATGTATGAGGGCCCGATGCGACGGTCCGGTGGCATTGCTACCCCCAGGGCCCCCGTCCCGCCTAACCCTGTAGCGTTTGACCACCGGATCTAGCCCTTTGACTTTGCACGGACGGGATTTGACCAGTGGGCCTATCCACCCTGTCATGTTAGGTCAGCCCATACGAACACTTTACAGCAACATCCGGGCCACACCCACAGCAAGATCCCCTCCATGTAGACCCGACGCGTCCGTTTCCCCCCTCCAGGTGCCGGCGGCGGCGCCGTCCGTGAGGGGGCACACCCGGAGACGTGCGCCTCTTCGGACATGCCACCACACCACCCTGCATGTATGAGGGGCCGGTGCGACGCTCCGGTGGCATTGCTGCCCCCCAGGGCCCCCGTCCCGCCTAACCCTGGAGCGGTTGACCACGAGATCTACCCCTTTGACTTCCCACGGACGGGCTTTGACCAGCGGACCTCTCCACCCGGTTGTGTCAGTTCGGCCCATAGGGACACCCGGGAGCAACATCCGGGCCAAACCCACAGCTACATCCACTCCGTGTAGACCCGACGCGTCCGTTTCCCCCCTCGAGGTGCACCCCGGAGACGCGTGAGGGGGGAGGGCACACCCCGGAGACGCGTGCCGGGCATTTGCAACCGCCACAACACCCCGGAGACGCCGCCGTCCGTGAGGGGGGGGGGCACACCCCGGAGACGCGTGCCGGGCATTTGCAACCGCCACAACACTTCCAGACTTGTGAGAGGCCGCCTACGCAAGATTTGACGGTATGCTAGCCCCCGGAGGCCGCCGCCACGATCGAGACGCCAAGAGCAATCCGCATAGAGGGAAGTGTTCAGATACTTCTCCATCACGAAAAATTATGAAAAATTACCATCGGTCCTATAGCACTTGTGCCCACGTCATGTAAAAAACTCATGATTTTATCGCGCTCCGGTATTTAATAATATTCACGCCGCATCGTTTCGCAGAGCGTCTACTTCCGTGTCATCGCCGTCGTGGGGGGCCACACCGAGACGCGTGCGCCTCTTCGGACATGCCACCACCACCTCGCATGTATGAGGGCCCGATGCGACGGTCCGGTGGCATTGCTACCCCGGGGCCCCGCCCCGCCTAACCTGTAGAGTTTGACCACGGATCTAGCCCTTTGACTTTGCACGGACGGGATTTAACGGTGGGCCTATCCACCCGGTCATGTTAGGTCAGCCCATACGAACACTTTAGAGCAACATCCGGGCCACACCACAACAAGATCCCCCGTGTAGACCCGACGCGTCTGTTTCCCCCCAGTCCGGTGCGGCGGCGGCGCCGTCCGTGTGAGGGGGCACACCGAGAGGCGCGTGCGCCTCTTCGGACATGCCACCACACCACCTGCATGTATGAGGGCGGTTAACGCCTTTCGGTGGCATTACTACCCCAGGGCCCCATCCCGCCTAACCCTCGAGCGGTTGACCACGAGATCTACCCTTTGACTTCCCACGGACGGGCTTTGACCGGTGGACCTCTCCACCGGTTGTGTCGATTCGCCCATAGGTACACCCGGAGCAACATCGGGCCAAACCCATAGCTACATCCACTCCGTGTAGACCCGACGTCCGTTCTGCTTCTCCGGTGCGGCAGCGGCGCCGTCTGTGTGGGGGGGGCACACCCCGAAGACGCGTGCCGGGCATTTTCAACCGCCACAACACTTCTAGACTTGTGAGAGGCCGCCTACGCAAGATTTGACGGTATCCTAGCCCCCGGAGGCTGCCGACCACAGTCGTAGACGCGCGAAGAGCAATCCGCATAGAGGGAAGTGTTCAGATACTTCTCCATCACGAAAAATTATGAAAAATTACCATCGTTCCTATAGCACATGTGCCCACGTCATGTAAAAAACTCAAGATTTTATCGCGCTCCGAGTATTTAATAATATTCACGCCGTATCGTTTCCGCAGAACGTCTACTTCCGTGTCATCGCCGTCCGTGAGGGGGGCCACACCGAGAGCGCGTGCGCCTCTTCGGACATGCCACCACACCACCCCGCATGTATGAGGGCCCGATGCGACGGTCCGGTGGCATTGCTACCCCCCAGGGCCCCCGTCCCGCCTAACCCTGTAGCGTTTGACCACCGGATCTAGCCCTTTGACTTTGCACGGACGGGATTTGACCAGTGGGCCTCTCCACCCGGTGGTGTTAGGTCAGCCCATAGGAACACTTTGGAGCAACATCCGGGCCAGACCCACAGCAAGATCCCCGCCGTGTAGACCCGACGCGTCCGTTTCCCCCCTCCAGGTGCCGGCGGCGGCGCCGTCCGTGAGGGGGCCGAACCCCGGAGACGCGTGCCGCCTCTTCGGACATGCCACCACACCACCCTGCATGTATGAGGGGCCGGTGCGACGCTCCGGTGGCATTGCTACCCCAGGGCCCCGTCCCGCCTAACCACGGAGCGGTTGACCACGAGATCTACCCTTTGACTTCCCACGGACGGGCTTTGACCGGTGGACCTCTCCACCGGTTGTGTCGGGCCGCCCATAGGGACACCCGGGAGCAACATCCGGGCCAAACCCACAGCTACATCCACTCCGTGTAGACCCGACGCGTCTGTTCCCCCCTCCAGGTGCCGGCGGCGGCGCCGTCCGTGAGGGGGGGGGGCACACCCCGGAGACGCGTGCCGGGCATTTGCAACCGCCACAACACTTCCAGACTTGTGAGAGGCCGCCTACGCAAGATTTGACGGTATGCTAGCCCCCGGAGGCCGCCGCCCGCGGTCGTGACGCCAAGAAGAGCAATCCGCGTAGAGGGAAGTGTTCAGATACTTCTCCATCACGAAAAATTATGAAAAATTACCATCGGTCCTATAGCACATGTGCCCATGTCATGTAAAAGACTCATGATTTTATCGCGCTCCGAGTATTTAATAATATCCAGGCCGCATCGTTTCCGCAGAACGTCTACTTCCGTGTCATCGCCGTCCGTGAGGAGGGCCACACCCTGGAGACGCGTGCCGCCTCTTCGGACATGCCACGACACCACCCCGCATGTATGAGGGCCCGATGCGACGGTCCGGTGGCATTGCTACCCCCCAGGGCCCCCGTCCCGCCTAACCCTGTAGCGTTTGACCACCGGATCTAGCCATTTGACTTTGCACGGACGGGATTTGACTAGTGGGCCTCTCCACCCGGTAGTGTTAGGTCAGCCCATAGGAACACTTTGGAGCAACATCCGGGCCAGACCCACAGCAAGATCCCCGCCGTGTAGACCCGACGCGTCCGTTTCCCCCCTCCAGGTGCCGGCGGCGGCGCCGTCCGTGAGGGGGCCGAACCCCGGAGATGCGTGCCGCCTCTTCGGACATGCCACCACACCACCTGCATGTATGAGGGCGGTGCGACGCTCGGTGGCATTGCTACCCCCCAGGGGCCCCGTCCCGCCTAACCCTGGAGCGGTTGACCACGAGATCTACCTCTTTGACTTCCCACGGACGGACTTTGACTAGTGGACCTCTCCACCCGGTTGTGTCAGTTCGGCCCATAGGGACACCCGGGAGCAACATCCGGGCCAAACCCACAGCTACATCTACTCGGTGTAGACCCGACGCGTCTGTTTCCCCCCTCCAGGTGCCGACGGCGGCGCCGTTCGTGAGGGGCGGGGGCACACCGAGACGCGTGTCGGGCATTTGCAACCGCCACAACACTTCCAGACTTGTGAGAGGCCGCCTACGCAAGATTTGACGTTATGCTGGCCCGAGAGGCCGCCACAACAGAGACGCGAAGAGCAATCCGCGTGGAGGGAAGTGTTCAGATACTTCTCCATCACGAATAATTATGAAAAATTACCATCGGTCCTATAGCACATGTGCCCACGTCATGTAAAAAACTCATGATTTTATCGCGCTCCGGGTATATAATAATATTCACGCCGCATCGTTTCCGCAGAACGTCTACTTCCGTGTCATCGCCGTCCGTGAGGGGGGCCACACCCCGGAGATGCGTGCCGCCTCTTCGGACATGCCACCACACCACCCTGCATGTATGCGGGCCCGATGCGACGGTCCGGTGGCATTGCTACCCCCCAGGGCCCCCGTCCCGCCTAACCCTGTAGCGTTTGACCACCGAATCTAGCCCTTTGACTTTGCACGGACGGGATTTGACCAGTGGGCCTCTCCACCCAGTGTTGTTAGGTCAGCCCATAGGAACACTTTGGAGCAACATCCGGCCTGACCCACGGCAAGATCACCGCCGTGTAGACCCGGCGTCCGTCTGCTTCTCCAGTGCCGGCGGCGGCGCCGTCCGTGAGGGGGCGAACCCCGAGACGCGTGCGCCTCTTAGGACATGCCACCACACCACCCTGCATGTATGAGGGGCGGTGCGGACGCTCCGGTGGCATTGCTACCCCCCAGGGCCCCCGTCCCGCCTAACCACGAGCGGTTGACCACGAGATCAACCCTTTGACTTCCCACGGGACGGGCTTTGACCAGTGGACCTCTCCACTGGTTATGTCGATTCCGCCCATAGGGACACCCGGAGCAACATCGGGCCAAACCCACAGCTACATCCACTCCGTGTAGACCCGACGCGTCTGTTTCCCTCCTCCAGGTGCGGTGGCAGCGGCGACAGCGTCCATGAGGGGGGGGGGGGGCACACCGGAGACGCGTGCCGGGCATTTGCAACCGCCACAACACTTCCAGACTTGTGAGAGGCCGCCTACGCAAGATTTGACGGTATGCTAGCCCCCGGAGGCCGCCGGCCATAGTCGAGAGCGCCAAGAGCAATCCGCAGAGGGAAGTGTTGAGATACTTCTCCATCACGAAAAATTATGAAAAATTACCATCGGTCCTATAGCACATGTGCCCACGTCATGTAAAAAACTCATGATTTTATCGCTCCGAGTATTTAATAATATTCACGCCGCATCGTTTCCGCAGAACGTCTACTTCCGTGTCGCCGCCCGTCCGTGGGGCCACACCGAGACACGTGCGCCTCTTCGGACATGCCACCACACCACCCCGCATGTATGAGGGCCCGATGCGACGGTCCGGTGGCATTGCTACCCCAGGGCCCCCTTCCCGCCTAACCCTGTAGCGTTTGACCACCGGATCTAGCCTTTGACTTTGCACGGACGGATTTGACGGTGGGCCTATCCACCCGGTCCTGTTAGGTCAGCCCATACGAACACTTTAGAGCAACATCCGTGCCACACCCACAGCAAGATCCCCTCCGTAGACCCGACGTGTCCGTTTCCCCCTCCGGTGCGGCGGCGGCGCTGTTCCGTGTGGGGGCACACCGGAGATGCGTGCGCCTCTTCGGACATGCCACCACACCACCCTGCATGTATGAGGGGCGGTGCGGCCTCGGTGGCATTACTACCCCGGGGCCCCGTCCGCCTAACCCCGGAGCGGTTGACCACGAGATCTACCCTTTGACTTCCCAGAGACGGGCTTTGACGGTGGACCTCTCCACCGGTTGTGTCGATTCGGCCCATAGGGACACCGGGAGCAACATCCGGGCCAAACCCACATCTACATCCACTCCGTGTAGACCCGACGTCCGCTTCCCCCCTCGGTGCGGGCGGCGCCGCGTGAGGGGGGGGGGCACACCGGAGGCGCGTGCGGGCATTTGCAACCGCCACAACACTTCCGGACTTGTGAGAGGCCGCCACGCAAGATTTGACGTTATGCTGGCCCCGAGGCCGCCGCCACGTCGAGACGCCAAGAGCAATCCGCATAGAGGGAAGTGTTCAAATACTTCTCCATCACGAAAAATTATGAAAAATTACCATCGGTCCTATAGCACATGTGCCCACGTCATGTAAAAAACTCATGATTTTATCGTGCTACGAGTATTTAATAATATTCACGCCGCATCGTTTCCGCAGAACGTCTACTTCCGTGTCATCGCCGTCCGCGAGGGGGGCCACACCCCAGAGACGCGTGCCGCCTCTTCGGACATGCCACCACACCACCCCGCATGTATGAGGGCCCGATGCGACGGTCCGGTGGCATTGCTACCCCCGCAGGGCCCCCGTCCCGCCTAACCTTGTAGCGTTTGACCACCGGATCTAGCCCTTTGACTTTGCACGGACGGGATTTGACCAGTGGGCCTCTCCACCCGGTGGTGTTAGGTCATCCCATAGGAACAGTTTAGAGCAACATCCGGGCCAGACCCACAGCAAGATCCCCGCCGTGTAGACCCGACGCGTCTGCTTCCCAAAGCCGGTGCGGCGGCGCCGTCGTCCGTGAGGGGGCGAACCCGAGACGCGTGCGCCTCTTCGGACACGCCACCACACCACCCTGCATGTATGAGGGGCGGGCACGGCGCTCGGTGGCATTACTACCCCCTAGGGCCCCCGTCCCGCCTAACCCTGGAGCGGTTGACCACGAGATCTACCCCTTTGACTTCCCACGGACGGACTTTGACCAGTGGACCTCTCCACCCGGTTGTGTCAGTTCGGCCCATAGGGACACCCGGGAGCAACATCCGGGCCACACCCATAGCAAGATCCCCTCCGTGTAGACCCGACGCGTCCGTTTCCCCCTTCCAGGTGCCGGCGGCGGCGCCGTCCGTGTGAGGGGGCACACCCCGGAGACGCGTGCCGCCTCTTCGGACATGCCACCACACCACCCCTGCATGTATGAGGGCGGTGCGGCCGCTCGGTGGCATTGCTACCCCCCAGGGCCCCCGTCCCGCCTAACCCTGGAGCGGTTGACCACGAGATCTAGCCCTTTGACTTCCCACGGACGGGCTTTGACCAGTGGACCTCTCCACCCGGTTGTGTTAGTTCGGCCCATAGGGACACCCGGGAGCAACATCCGGGCCAAACCCACAGCTACATCCACTCCGTGTAGACCCGACGCGTCCGTTTCCCCCCTCCAGGTGCCGGCGGCGGCGCCGTCCGGGGGGGGGCACACCCCGGAGACGCGTGCCGGGCATTTGCAACCGCCACAACACTTCCAGACTTGTGAGAGGCCGCCTACGCAAGATTTGACGGTATGCTAGCCCCCGGAGGCCGCCGCCACAACAGAGACGCCAAGAGCAATCCGCATAGAGGGAAGTGTTCGATACTTCTCCATCACGAAAAATTATGAAAAATTACCATCGGTCCTATAGCACATGTGCCCACGTCATGTAAAAACTCATGATTTTATCGCGCCGAGTATTTAATAATATTCACGCCGCATCGCTTCCGCAGAAGCGTCTACTTCCGTGTCATCGCCGTCCGTGAGTGGGGCCACACCGGAGACGTGCGCCTCTTCGGACATGCCACCACACCACCCCACATGTATGAGGGCCCGATGCGACGGTCGGTGGCATTGCTACCCCCAGGGCCCCGCCCCGCCAAACCTCATAGCGTTTGACCAACGGATCTAGCCCTTTGACTTTGCACGGACGGATTTGACCAATGGGCCTCTCCACCCGGTGGTGTTAGGTCAGCCCATTGGAACACTTTGGAGCAACATCCGGGCACACCCAAAGCAAGATCCCGCCGTAGACCCGACGCGTCGGTTCCCCCCTCCAGTGCGGGCGGCGGCGCCGTCCGTGGGGGCGAACCCCGAGACGCGTGCCGCCTCTTCGGACATGCCACCACACCACCCTGCATGTATGAGGGGCGGTGCGGCGCTCGGTGGCATTACTACCCCAGGGCCCCGCCCCGCCTAACCTCGAGCGGTTGACCACGAGATCTACCCCTTTGACTTCCCACGGACGGGCTTTGACCAGTGGACCTCTCCAACCGGTTGTGTCAGTTCGGCCCATAGGGACACCCGGGAGCAACATCCGGGCCAAACCCACAGCTACATCCACTCCGTGTAGACCCGACGCGTCCGTTTCCCCCCTCCAGGTGCCGGCGGCGGCGCCGTCCGTGAGGGGGGGCACACCCCGGAGACGCGTGTCGGGCATTTGCAACCGCCACAACACTTCCAGACTTGTGAGAGGCCGCCTACGCAAGATTTGACGGTATGCTAGCCCCGGAGGCCGCCGGCCACAGTCGTAGACGCGCGAAGAGCAATCCGCGTAGAGGGAAGTGTTCAGATACTTCTCCATCACGAAAAATTATGAAAAATTACCATCGGTCCTATAGCACATGTGCCCACGTCATGTAAAAACTCATGATTTTATCGCGCCCGAGTATTTAATAATATTCACGCGCATCGTTTCCGCAGAACGATACTTCCGTGTGATCGCCGTCCGTGGGGGGCCACACCGAGACGCGCGCCGCCTCTTGAACATGCCACCACACCACCCCGCATGTATGAGGGCCCGATGCAACGGTCCGGTGGCATTGCTACCCCAGGCCCCCGGCCCCGCCTAACCTCAGTAGCGTTTGACCACCGGATCTAGCCCTTTGACTTTGCATGACGGATTTGACGGTGGGCCTATCCACCCGGTCATGTTAGGTCAGCCCATACGAACACTTTGAGCAACATCCGGGCCACACCCACAGAAGATCCCTCCATGTAGACCCGACGCGTCTGCTTCCCCCAAAGGTGCGGGGGGCGCCGTCCGTGTGGGGGCACACCCGAGACGCGTGCGCCTCTTCGGACATGCCACCACACCACCACCTGCATGTATGAGGGGCGGTGCGGACGCTCGATGGCATTACTTCCCCCGGGGCCCCGTCCCCGCCTAACCACAGAGCGGTTGACCACGAGATCTACCCTTTGACTTCCCACGGACGGGCTTTGACGGTGGACCTCTCCACCCGGTTGTGTCAGTTCAGCCCATAGGTACACCCGGGAGCAACATCCGGGCCAAACCCACAGCTACATCCACTCCGTGTAGACCCGACGCGTCCGTTTCCCCCTCCAGTCTGGCGCGCCATCCGTCCGGGGGGGGGGCACACCCCGGAGCGCGTGCCGGGCATTTGCAACCGCCACAACACTTCCAGACTTGTGAGAGGCCGCCTACGCAAGATTTGACGGTATGCTAGCCCCCGGAGGCTGCCGACCACAGTCGTAGACGCGCGAAGAGCAATCCGCATAGAGGGAAGTGTTCAGATACTTCTCCATCACGAAAAATTATGAAAAATTACCATCGGTCCTATAGCACATGTGCCCACGTCATGTAAAAACTCATGATTTTATCGCGCTCCGAGTATTTAATAATATTCACGCCGCGATCGCTTTCGCAGAACGCCTACTTCGTGTCATCGCCGTGCGTGAGGGGGCCACACCCGAGACGCGTGCGCCTCTTCGGACATGCCACCACACCACCCCGCATGTATGAGGGCCCGATGCGACGGTCGGTGGCATTGCTACCCACGGGGCCCCGCCCCGCCTAACCTCAGAAGCGTTTGACCACCGGATCTAGCCTTTGACTTTGCACGGATGGGATTTGACTAGTGGGCCTCTCCACCCGGTGGTGTTAGGTCAACCCATAGGAACACTTTGGAGCAACATCCGGCCAGACCCAAAGAAGATCCCCGCGTGTAGACCCGACGCGTCTGCTTCCCCATCCGGTGCGGCAAGGCGGCGCCGTCTGTGTGAGGGGCGAACCCGGAGACGCGTGCGCCTCTTGGACATGCCACCACACCACCCTACATGTATGAGGGCGGTGCGACGCTCGGTGGCATTGCTACCCCTGGGCCCCGTCCCGCCTAACCCTGGAGCAGTTGACCACGAGATCTACCCCTTTGACTTCCCACGGACGGGCTTTGACCAGTGGACCTCTCCACCCGGTTGTGTCAGTTCGGCCCATAGGGACACCCGGGAGCAACATCCGGGCCAAACCCACAGCTACATCCACTCCGTGTAGACCCGACGCGTCTGTTTCCCCCTCCAGGTGCCGGCGGCGGCGCCGTCCGTGAGGGGGGGGGGGGCACACCCCGGAGACGCGTGCCGGGCATTTGCAACCGCCACAACACTTCCAGACTTGTGAGAGGCTGCCTACGCAAGATTTGACGGTATGCTAGGCCCGGAGCCGCCGCCACAACAGAGACGCCAAGAGCAATCCGCAGAGAGGGAAGTGTTGAGATACTTCTCCATCACGAAAAATTATGAAAAATTACCATCGGTCCTATAGCACATGTGCCCATGTCATGTAAAAGACTCATGATTTTATCGCGCCCGAGTATTTAATAATATCCACGCCGCATCGCTTCCGCAGAACGCCTACTTCCGTGTCATCGCCGTCCGTGAGGGGGCCACACCGAGACGCGCGTGCGCCTCTTCGGACATGCCACCACACCACCCCGCATGTATGAGGGCCCGATGCGACGGTCGGTGGCATTGCTACCCCGGGCCCCGGCCCCGCCTAACCTCAGAAGCGTTTGACCACCGGATCTAGCCATTTGACTTTGCACGGACGGGATTTGACTAGTGGGCCTCTCCACCCGGTGGTGTTAGGTCAGCCCATAGGAACACTTTGGAGCAACATCCGGGCGCACCCACAGCAAGATCCCCCGTGTAGACCCGACGTCCGTCTGCTTCTCCGGTGCGGCGGTGGCGGCGCCGTCCGTGAGGGGGGCGAACCCGAGGCGTGCCGCCGCTTCGGACATGCCACCACACCACCCTGCATGTATGAGGGGCCGGTGCGACGCTCCGGTGGCATTGCTACCCCCCAGGGGCCCCGTCCCGCCTAACCCTGGAGCGGTTGACCACGAGATCTACCTCTTTGACTTCCCACGGACGGACGTTGACTAGTGGACCTCTCCACCCGGTTGTGTCAGTTCGGCCCATAGGGACACCCGGGAGCAACATCCGGGCCAAACCCACAGCTACATCCACTCGGTGTAGACCCGACGCGTCTGTTTCCCCCTCAAGTGCGGCGGCGCGCGCCGTCCGGGAGGGGGGGCACACCGAGAGGCAGCGTGTCGGGCATTTGCAACCGCCACAATACTTCCAGACTTGTGAGAGGCCGCCTACGCAAGATTTGACGTTATGCTAGCCCCCGGAGGCCGCCGGCCACAGTCGTAGACGCGCGAAGAGCAATCCGCGTGGAGGGAAGTGTTCAGATACTTCTCCATCACGAATAATTATGAAAAATTACCATCGGTCCTATAGCACATGTGCCCACGTCATGTAAAAAACTCATGATTTTATCGCGCTCCGAGTATTTAATAATATTCACGCCGCATCGTTTCCGCAGAACGTCTACTTCCGTGTCATCGCCGTCCGTGAGGGGGGCCACACCCCGGAGATGCGTGCCGCCTCTTCGGACATGCCACCACACCACCCCGCATGTATGAGGGCCCGATGCGACGGTCCGGTGGCATTGCTACCCCCCAGGGCCCCCGTCCCGCCTAACCCTGTAGCGTTTGACCACCGAATCTAGCCCTTTGACTTTGCACGGACGGGATTTGACCAGTGGGCCTCTCCACCCAGTGTTGTTAGGTCAGCCCATAGGAACACTTTGGAGCAACATCCGGGCCAGACCCACAGCAAGATCCCCGCCGTGTAGACCCGACGCGTCCGTTTCCCCAGTGGTGCGGCGGCGGCGCCGTCCGTGAGGGGGCGAACCCGAGACGTGTGCGCCGCTTCGGACATGCCACCACACCACCTGCATGTATGAGGGGCGGTGCGACGCCCGGTGGCATTACTACCCCCCAGGGGCCCCGTCCCGCCTAACCCTGGAGCGGTTGACCACGAGATCTAGCTCTTTGACTTCCCACGGACGGACTTTGACTAGTGGACCTCTCCAACCGGTTGTGTCAGTTCGGCCCATAGGGACACCCGGGAGCAACATCCGGGCCAAACCCACAGCTACATCCACTCGGTGTAGACCCGACGCGTCTTCTCCCCCTCCGGTGCGGCGGCGGCGCGCCGTCCGTGGGGGGGGGCACACCGGAGACGCAGCGTGTCGGGCATTTGCAACCGCCACAACACTTCCAGACTTGTGAGAGGCCGCCACGCAAGATTTGACGTTATGCTAGTTCCGGAGGCCGCCGCCACGGTCGAGACGCCAAGAGCAATCCGCGTGAGGGAAGTGTTGAGATACTTCTCCATCACGAATAATTATGAAAAATTACCATCGGTCCTATAGCACATGTGCCCACGCCATGTAAAAACTCATGATTTTATCGCGCTCCGAGTATTTAATAATATTCACGCCGATCGCTTCCGCAGAACGCCTACTTCCGTCATCGCCGTCCGTCCGTGGGGGCCACACCGGAGATGCGTGCGCCTCTTCGGACATGCCACCACACCACCCCGCATGTATGAGGGCCCGATGCGACGGTCCGGTGGCATTGCTACCCCAGGGCCCCCGCCCCGCCTAACCTCAGAGCGTTTGACCACCGAATCTAGCCTTTGACTTTGCACGGACGGGATTTGACCGGTGGGCCTCTCCACCCAAAGGTTGTTAGGTCAGCCCATAGGAACACTTTGGAGCAACATCCGCCCAGACCCACAGCAAGATCCCTCCGTGTAGACCCGGCGCGTCTGCTTCCCTCCTCCGGTGCGGCGGCGGCGCCGTCCGTGAGGGGCCAACCCGGAGACGCGTGCGCCTCTTAGGACATGCCACCACACCACCTGCATGTATGAGGGCGGTGCGACTCTCCGGTGGCATTGCTACCCCCAGGGCCCCGGCCCCGCTTAACCACGAGCGGTTGACCACGAGATCAACCCTTTGACTTCCCACGGACGGGCTTTGACCGGTGGACCTCTCCACCGGTTGTGTCGATTCCGCCCATAGGGACACCCGGAGCAACATCCGGCCAAACCCACAGCTACATCCACTCCGTGTAGACCCGACGCGTCTGCTTCCCTCCTCCGGTGCGGTGGCGGCGCGTCCGTGGGGGGGGCACACTTTGAGACGCGTGCGGGCATTTGCAACCGCCACAACACTTCCAGACTTGTGAGAGGCCGCCACGCAAGATTTGACGGTATGCTAGTTCTTGAGCCGCCGCCGCCATAGTCGAAGACGCCAAGAGCAATCCGCAGAGGGAAGTGTTGAGATACTTCTCCATCACGAAAAATTATGAAAAATTACCATCGGTCCTATAGCACATGTGCCCACGCCATGTAAAAACTCATGATTTTATCGCCCGAGTATTTAATAATATTCACGCCCGCATCGCTTCCGCAGAACGCCTACTTCCGTGTCATCGCCGTCCGTGAGGGGGGCCACACCGGAGACACGTGTCGCCTCTTCGGACATGCCACCACACCACCCCGCATGTATGAGGGCTCGATGCGACGGTCGGTGGCATTGCTACCCCTGTGGCCCCTGGCCCCGCCTAACCTCAGAGCGTTTGACCACCGGATCTAGCCTTTGACTTTGCACGGACGGGATTTGACGGTGGGCCTATCCATCCGGTCTGTTAGGTCAGCCCATACGAACACTTTAGAGCAACATCCGCTCCACACCCACAAGAAGATCCCTCCGTAGACCCGACGCGTCCGTTGCTTCTCCAGTGCGGCGGCGCCGCCGTCGTGTGAGGGGGCACACCCCGAGATACGTGCCGCCTCTTTGGACATGCCACCACACCACCTGCATGTATGAGGGGCGGTGCGACGCCCGTGGCATTGTTACCCCTGTGGCCCTGGCCCCGCCTAACCTCGGAGCGGTTGACCACGAGATCTACCCTTTGACTTCCCACGGACGGGCTTTGACCGGTGGACCTCTCCACCCGCTTGTGTCGGTTCGCCCATAGGGACACCCGGAGCAACATCCGGCCAAACCCACATCTACATCCACTCCGTGTAGACCCGACGCGTCTGCTTTCCCCCTCCGCCGCAGCGGCGCCGTCCGTGAGGGGGGGGGCACACCGAGACGCGCGTGCGGGCATTTGCAACCGCCACAACACTTCCAGACTTGTGAGAGGCCGCCTACGCAAGATTTGACGGTATGCTAGCCCCCGGAGGCCGCCGGCCACAGTCGTAGACGCGCGAAGAGCAATCCGCATAGAGGGAAGTGTTCAGATACTTCTCCATCACGAAAAATTATGAAAAATTACCATCGGTCCTATAGCACATGTGCCCACGTCATGTAAAAAACTCATGATTTTATCGCGCTCCGAGTATTTAATAATATTCACGCCGCATCGTTTCCGCAGAACGTCTACTTCCGTGTCATCGCCGTCCGTGAGGGGGGCCACACCCCGGAGACGCGTGCCGCCTCTTCGGACATGCCACCACACCACCCCGCATGTATGAGGGCCCGATGCGACGGTCCGGTGGCATTGCTACCCCCCAGGGCCCCCGTCCCGCCTAACCCTGTAGCGTTTGACCACCGGATCTAGCCCTTTGACTTTGCACGGACGGGATTTGACCAGTGGGCCTCTCCACCCGGTGGTGTTAGGTCAGCCCATAGGAACACTTTGGAGCAACATCCGGGCCAGACCCACAGCAAGATCCCCGCCGTGTAGACCCGACGCGTCTGCTTCTCCTCCGGTGCGGCGGCGGCGCCGTCCGTGAGGGGGCCGAACCCCGGAGACGCGTGCCGCCTCTTCGGACATGCCACCACACCACCCTGCATGTATGAGGGGCCGGTGCGACGCTCCGGTGGCATTACTACCCCAGGGGCCCCCGCCCCGCCTAACCTCGAGCGGTTGACCACGAGATCTACCCTTTGACTTCCCACGGACGGGCTTTGACCGGTGGACCTCTCCACCGGTTGTGTCGTTCGCCCATAGGGACACCGGGAGCAACATCCGGGCCAAACCCACAGCTACATCCACTCCGTGTAGACCCGACGCGTCTGCTTCTCCCCTCCGGTGCGGCGGCGCGCCGTCCGTGGGGGGGGCACACCCCGGAGACGCGTGCCGGGCATTTGCAACCGCCACAACACTTCCAGACTTGTGAGAGGCCGCCTATGCAAGATTTGACGGTATGTTAGTTTCGAGGCCGCCGCCACAACAGAGCGCCAAGAGCAATCCGCATAGAGGGAAGTGTTCAGATACTTCTCCATCACGAAAAATTATGAAAAATTACCATCGGTCCTATAGCACATGTGCCCACGCCATGTAAAAACTCATGATTTTATCGCCCGAGTATTTAATAATATTCACGCCGCATCGTTTCAGAACGCCTACTTCCGTGTCATCGCCGTCCGTGACGGGGGCCACACCCCGGAGACGCGTGCCGCCTCTTCGGACATGCCACCACACCACCCCGCATGTATGAGGGCCCGATGCGACGGTCCGTGGCATTGCTACCCCCAGGGCCCCCGTCCCGCCTAACCCTGTAGCGGTTGACCACCGGATCTAGCCCTTTGACTTTGCACGGACGGATTTGACGGTGGGCCTCTCCACCCGGTGGTGTTAGGTCAGCCCATACGAACACTTTGGAGCAACATCCGGGCGGACCCACAGCAAGATCCTCCGTGTAGACCCGACGCGTCTGCTTTCCCCCTCCAGTGCGGTGGCGGCGCCGTCCGTGAGGGGGCCGAACCCCGGAGACGCGTGCCGCCTCTTCGGACATGCCACCACACCACCCTGCATGTATGAGGGGCCGGTGCGACGCTCCGGTGGCATTGCTACCCCCAGGGCCCCCGTCCCGCCTAACCCTAGAGCGGTTGACCACGAGATCTACCCCTTTGACTTCCCACGGACGGGCTTTGACCAGTGGACCTCTCCACCCGGTTGTGTCAGTTCGGCCCATAGGGACACCCGGGAGCAACATCCGGGCCAAACCCACAGCTACATCCACTCCGTGTAGACCCGACGCGTCTGCTTCTCCCTCCGGTGCGGCGGCGCCGTCCGTGCGGAGGGGGGGGCACACGGAGACGCGTGCGGGCATTTGCAACCGCCACAACACTTCCAGACTTGTGAGAGGCCGCCACACAAGATTTGACGGTATGTTAGCCCGAGGCCGCCGCCACGGTCAGACGCGCGAAGAGCAATCCGCGTAGAGGGAAGTGTTCAGATACTTCTCCATCACGAAAAATTATGAAAAATTACCATCGGTCCTATAGCACATGTGCCCACGTCATGTAAAAAACTCATGATTTTATCGCGCTCCGAGTATTTAATAATATTCACGCCGCATCGTTTCCGCAGAACGTCTACTTCCGTGTCATCGCCGTCCGTGAGGGGGGCCACACTCGAGACGCGCGTGCGCCTCTTCGGACATGCCACCACACCACCCCGCATGTATGAGGGCCCGATGCGACGGTCGGTGGCATTGCTACCCCGGGGCCCCTGGCCCCGCCTAACCAGTAGCGTTTGACCACCGGATCTAGCCTTTGACTTTGCACGGACGGGATTTGACCGGTGGGCCTATCCACCCGGTCATGTTAGGTCAGCCCATCTGAACACTTTAGAGCAACATCCGGCCACACCCACAAGAAGATCCCTCCGTAGACCCGACGCGTCTGTTTCCCCTTCCAGTGCCGGGCGGCGCCATCCGTGTGGGGCACACCCGGAGACGTGCCACCTCTTCGGACATGCCACCACACCACCCTGCATGTATGAGGGGCGGTGCGACGCCTCGGTGGCATTGTTACCCCCAGGGCCCCGCCCCGCCTAACCACCGAGCGGTTGACCACGAGATCTACCCTTTGACTTCCCACGGACGGGCTTTGACCGGTGGACCTCTCCACCGGTTGTGTCGGTTCGCCCATAGGGACACCCGGAGCAACATCCGGGCCAAACCCACAGCTACATCCACTCCGTAGACCCGACGCGTCTGTTTCCCCAGTGGTGCGGCGTGGCCGTCCGTGGGGGGGGGCACACCGGAGACGCGTGCCGGGCATTTGCAACCGCCACAACACTTCCAGACTTGTGAGAGGCCGCCTACGCAAGATTTGACGGTATGCTAGCCCCCGGAGGCCGCCGGCCACAGTCGTAGACGCGCGAAGAGCAATCCGCATAGAGGGAAGTGTTCAGATACTTCTCCATCACGAAAAATTATGAAAAATTACCATCGGTCCTATAGCACATGTGCCCACGTCATGTAAAAAACTCATGATTTTATCGCGCTCCGAGTATTTAATAATATTCACGCCGCATCGCTTCCATGAACGTCTACTTCCGTGTCATCGCCGTCCGGGGGGCCACACTCCGAGACGCGCGTGCGCCTCTTCGGACATGCCACCACACCACCCCGCATGTATGAGGGCCCGATGCGACGGTCCGGTGGCATTGCTACTCCCCAGGGCCCCCGTCCCGCCTAACCCTGTAGCGTTTGACCACCGGATCTAGCCCTTTGACTTTGAATGGACGGGATTTGACCATTGGGCCTATCCACCCGGTCATGTTAGGTCAGCCCATACGAACACTTTAGAGCAACATCCGGGCCACACCCACAGCAAGATCCCCTCCGTGTAGACCCGACGCGTCCGTTTCCCCCCTCCGGTGTGGGGCGGCGCCGTCTGTCGTGTGAGGGGCACACACCGAGACGCGTGCCGCCTCTTCGGACATGCCACCACACCACCCTGCATGTATGAGGGGCCGGTGCGACGCTCCGGTGGCATTGCTACCCCCCAGGGCCCCCGTCCCGCCTAACCCTGGAGCGGTTGACCACGAGATCTACCCCTTTGACTTCCCACGGACGGGCTTTGACCAGTGGACCTCTCCACCGGTTGTG
>JAHIAM010000669.1:0-24157 GCA_021605205.1 Aegilops longissima
GTTCGATGCCATCATCGATAATGACACCGTCAAGGAGAACCTTCCTCCGGAAAGATTTTCGTGTTCGCGACTTGTCTGCGGGCCAACTCGCTTGGCCATATGGAGCAGGTCGATAGCTACGCCCCTGGCCATCAGGTCAAATTTGGAAGCTTGAACTATGTTGCGAACGTCCGTGGAGACTTGATCTTTAATGGATTCGAGACCGTGGAAATCACTCCCCCTCGCTCCGATGAACATGACTTAAAGCTGTCATCGGATCACATCCAGGAGATGGTTCCTGTCGCTGCAAGGCCTCAGAACCGAAGTAGATCATGCCCTCCGAAGCCACAAAGTCCGTGGTGTTGGATCCGCACATGGGCTCTACATCATGCAATGTTTGCGTCAATGGAACTCGAGACTCGTCTCCGACTATACGTTCCAGACCAGGTACGCCTGCGGACACCGAGCTGGATCAGTTATCGATTTTCGAATTCAACGCCGCAGACATCTTTCAGCACTCACCTTTTGGTGACGTGCTAAACTCTTTAAAGAACTTGTCCTTGGAGGAAGACTCATAGCCGAACTATGTTCGGCATTGTTGAGGAAATCGTTAACTGGTAGCTGCTCGGTTGGCTGGCGAGTAGGGAATTAATAGGCTAATCGGCAAGTTAATCGGCCATTTAATCAATTAATCGCATGATTTATCGTTTTATCAGCTACTCGGTGAACCTAGGAGTCGGGATTAATCGGCAAGTAGCTGGTTAATTGGACGAATTCTTGAACAGGGATGTTCGGTTTGAGCTAGAGGCAGGTGACGAGGAACTTTGCTTCTCACCCACCACCCACTTCATAGGCATTGTCGATGACTTAACCGACGTGCTTGACTATGGCTCCGAAGACATTGATGGTATGGATGACAATGCCGACAAGGAGCAAAGCCAAGACCCGCCATTCACTGGACGTTGGACGGCCACCTCTTCGTACGACATGTACATGGTTGATACACCTAAAGGATCTAGCGACGACAACAAAGAGCCAATAAACCCTCTGAGATGCAGTCCAAGCGTCGACGGCCCAAACTCCGTTCTAAGGCCCGTCGCTCAAAGGATGGCAACACTGGCGCCGGAGAAAATAGTACTCCGGGCGACGCCGAAAACAATGAAGACCCTGTCGGAGCTGCATCCGAACAGGAGGAACACGACAACGGGCAAGATAACCCTGATGAACAGGCCATAGAATATGACTTGGAGGACGATAGTTACCGTCCACCCTCCGAGGAGGAGAGAAGCCTCGGCAACAAAGACTTCATCGTGCCCGAGGATCCTCTGGAGCAGGAGCGCTTTAAGCTTCAGCTCATAGCCACTACAAGGAGCCTGAAAAAGAAACAGCAGCAGCTTCAAGCTGAACAAGATCTGCTCGTCGACAGATGGACTGATGTCCTGAGAGCCGAAGAATACGGCCTCAAGCACCCAGCCAAGAGCTACCCAAAACACAGACTGCAACCTCAATTCGATGAGAAGGCGCCGGAGCACACATCTCCCTCGTGTAATGCGGAACGACCACCACTTGGTCGAGACAGGGCGGCCGACCGGCCACCCCGTGGTCGGGATAAAGCGGCAACTCAGGCCGAACAGCAGCCTGCCCCACCGACCCATAAAAATAGAGACGGAAGAGTTCGGGGTCACACGTACGACCTTCGATAGACCCTGGACGGTAGAGCATGACATACAAGATCGATCTACGGATCGCGAGGACGTGCCTGGAGGCACGACGACGGCTACCTATTCGTACGTGACAAACCTAACCACGCCCAGGCCGAATACCGCAGACAGACTCCATTAGAGCTACGCCACGGCGGCCGGTATGGCGCCGCACACCTCTCTTCCACGAGATGAAATCTTTGGATCATGAATTCCTCGAGGGTTCAAGCCGTCAATATCGAATCATACGACAGCACAACCGATCCCTTGATTGGATCGAGGATTTTATTCTCCATATCCATATGGCTCGAGGAGATGACCTCCACGCCATTAAATACCTCCCATGAAAGCTCAAAGGGCCAGCTCGGTACTGGCTTAACAGCCTGCCTGAAAATTCTATCGGCAGCTGGGAGGACTTGGAAGAAGCCTTCCTAGACAACTTCCAAGGAACCTATGTTCGGCCACCGGACACCAACGATTTAAGCCACATAGTTCAACAACCTGGAGAATCAGCCAGAAAATTCTGGACTAGGTTCCTAACCAAAAAGAACCAGATCGTTGACTGTCCGGATGCCGAGGCCCTAGCAGCCTTCAAACACAGCATCCATGATGAATGGCTAGCCCGCCACCTCGGCTAAGAAAAGCCGAAGTCTATGGCGGCCCTTACGGCACTCATGACCCGCTTCTGCGCGGGTGAGGACAGCTGGCTGGCTCGTAGCAAAAACACAGAAAGCGAGGCAGGCCCCACTAAGGCCAAGAACAACACCGGCAAGCTCCGGCGCAATGAACCTGCAGCGAAGCAATGGCAACAACACCGATGACACCACGATCACGCCGGATTGATGGCTCCAAGTCTGGCCAGCGGAAGAAGCCCTACAAAAGAAACAACGAAGGACCTTCTAGCACGGACCGCATCTTTCGATCGTCCGTGCCAGATTCACGGCACCCGGATAAACAAGCCAATCATACCAAGCGAGTTGTTGGGTCTTCAAGCAGGCTGGCAAGTTAAATGCCAAAAACAAAGAAAGGGATCACAAAGTGAGGGCGAGGACGAAGAACCCGGACAGCCGAACTAGGGGGCGAAGAAATTTCCCCTCAACTCAAAGCGGTGAACATGATATATACTCGCACATCCCCAAAAGGGGTGTAAGAGAGCACTTAGGGACGTCTACGCGGTAGAGCCAGTCGCCCCAAAATTCAATATGTGGTCGTCGTTCCTGATCACCTTCGATCGTTGAGATCACCGAACTAGTATCCGCCACGGCGGTTCAGCCGCACTAGTCCTCGACCCAATTATTGACGGGTTTCACCTAACACGAGTCCTGATGGGCGGTGGTAGCAGCCTCAACCTGCTCAATCAGGACACAGTGCGGAAGATGGGCATTAACCACTCACGAATCAAACCAACAAAGACTACCTTTAAAGGAGTCATACCAGGTGTAGAGGCCCGCTGTACGGGCTCAATAATGCTAGAGGTGGTCTTCGGTTCTCCGGACAACTTTCGAAGCGAAGAGTTAATCTTCGATATCGTCCCCTTTCGCAGCGGCTACCATGCATTGCTCGGACGAACCGCGTTTGCTAGATTCAGCAGCGATTGCCACACTATGCTTATCTCAAGCTCAAGATGCGGTCCAGCGAGCGTCATAACGATCAATAACAATTCTGGGCGCTCCCTCGAACAGAGGAGCACACCGCGCCCTAGCAGCGGAATGCGAGTGGCCTTCTCAAAGCAGCACCATAATACGGTGATCGAACCCTGGACATCATTAAGAGGTTCTCGGACTACCTTTGCAGCGAGCGGTAGCGGCTCGTCAAGAGCTTCGATTAGCTATTCGGCCTCCGTCCCAGTCGATGAGGTAGTGGCATTACGTACCGCGCGTACACAATTACGCACTCAAAATTCCATGGACATCAGCCGAGGCACAAGATAATCCGGTGTCTACAGTTCAGCCAGACCGATCCCGGACACACATACTTCCACTTTTTTTTTCTTGTTTTAGGTTCCTTTTTCCGCGGGTGAAGGAGTCCTGGACTAGGGGGTGTCCGGATAGCCGAACTATCATCACGGCCGGACTCCAAGACTATGAGGATACAAGATTGAAGACTTCGTCCCGTGTCCGGATGGGACTTTCCTTGGCGTGGAAGGCAAGCTTGGCGTCTGGATATGTAGATCTCCTACCATTGTAACCGACTCTGTGTAACCCTAACCTATCCGGTGTCTATATAAACCGGAGGTTTTAGTCCGTGGGGCGAACAACGATCATACCATAGGCTAGCTTCTAGGGTTTAGCCTCCACGATCTCGTGGTAGATCTACTCTTGTACTACCCATATCATCAATATTAATCAAGCGGGGTAGGTATTACCTCCATCGAGAGGACCCGAACCTGGTAAAACTGTCGTGTCCCTTGTCTCATGTTACCATCCGCCTAGGCCTTGTTGGGACCCCCTACCGAGATCCGCCAATTTTGACACCGACATTGGTGCTTTCATTGAGAGTTCCTCGTTCGTCACCGATAGGCCCGATGGCTCCGATCATCAACAACGGCGGTCGGTGAGACTTTTCTCCCGGACAGATCTTCATATTAGCGGCTTTGCCGCTGCGGGCAATTAAGCAGCCATCTGGAGCAGATCGAGCTTCGCCCTGGCCATCAGGTCAGATTTGGAAGTTTGAACTATCGGCCGATGTCGCGAGACTTGATCTTGACGGTTCGAGCGCAGCCAAGCGTGCCGCCTTGTCTCGATGGGCATGATCTGGCTCTGCGTGAGCGGTGCCACGGAGGCGCACCGCATCGCTCCGACCCTTAATCGGGCGGATTCCCGATCAGGGCGAGTGGTTGGACACGCGTCGGGGCTCGATCTCTGGCGATTGGCGAACTCCATCCCTGTCGCTGCGAGACCTTGACTCAGTGCGGACTCCTCTCCGGACTCGAACCCTCGCGCCCCTGCTAATCGAATCCGATTGGCGCCGGTCATGGAGTTCACTCGCGGACATCTTCGGCACTCGCCCTTTGGCGACATCACGAATCACTAAAGTCTCTCTCTTTATCCGGAGAGCCCGGCGGACTACGGATAGGAAGGTTGGGATCTGACGACGAAGAAATTCACGGCCACCACCACCCACTTTGTAGCCTATCGATGATTTAACCGACATGCCGACTTCGACTCCGAAGACATCAGCGGTATGGGCGGCGATGCGGAGATGACCAAGACCAAGCACCTACAGGGCCTTGGAAGGCCACCTCGTCATCACGACATACATGGTGGACATCCCAAAAGATGGGAGCAGCGATGGAACAGGAGGATGACCCCTCAAGAAAGCACCGAAGCGCCCGGCGTCGGCGGCGCGCTCTAAATCCGCCACAGCAAAAGCGGTGATTCCGGCGCGGAGATAATAACACCCGGACGGTGCGAAGACAACCCCCTCTGCGAGGACTCGGCGCGGGAGGAGGAGAAGCAAGTTCGCCTGACGGTCTTGGCGAGAAAAGAAGTCGAGGACAATAATTATCGCCTCCCTCGAAGATGAGGCAAGCCTCGGCGGCGACTAATTTGTGCGTTCACGAGGATCCCGCCGAACAGGGCGTTTCAAGCGCGGGCTTATAGCCCGGCAAGCAGCCTCAAAAAGCGCAACAACTTAGAGCTGACCAAGACACGCTGGCTGCGGATGGACTGAAGTCCTTGCAGCCGAAGAGCATGAACTTCGAGCGCCCTCAAAAGCTACCCCAAGCGCAGGCCGTTGCCTCGATTAGAGGAGGAAGCACCCAAGTCACCAGCGCCGCGACATGGCAGACCGGCCACCCGTGGCGCGACAAAAGCCTCTCGGCCCTCCGCTCAAGCCACACCCGGCGCGCTCAAAAAGTACCAAGGCCGGTAAAGCGTGCGGACTTGCGAGATATATTGGAGGATAAGGCAAAACATACAAGATCGATCTAGGATCGCGTGGGCGTAAGGCGTGGGATGATTACCGTCCGCTGGATCTGACAAACCGGCGGGCGAACCGATGAACAATGCTCATATGAGCTACGTCGTGATATAGCCCGATATAGAGCGCCACCCACTATGCTTCCGGATGAAGTAATGGATCATCAAATCCGAGGGCTTCAAACCCGAAACATCGAATCATACGATGGTACCACAGATCTGCGTGCGGATCGAGGACTATCTCCTCCATATCCACATGGCCCACGGTGATGATCTACATGCCATCAAATACCTCCCTCAAGCTTAAAGGACCAGCTCGGCATTGGCTCAACAGCCCGGCAGAATCAATTGGTTGTTGGGAGGACCGGAAGCCGCATTCCTTGATAACTTCCGGGGCACATATTGCGACCACGAGGCCCGATGACCTCAGCCACATAATTCAGCCGGAAGAATCGGCGGAACAATTCGGACCGGTTCCTAACAAGAAAAATCAAATCGTTATTGTCCGGATCGAGGCCCTTGCAGCCTTCAAACATAACATCATGACGAATGGCTTGCCCGGCACCTAGGACAGGAAAAGCGAAATCCATGGCAGCCCTCAAAACACTCATGACCGCTTTTTGCGGGAGAGGACAACTAGGTAGCTCGAAGCAACAACGGCAAACACCACGATAGTTGGATACCAAGGACAGCAATGGCAGGTCTTCATACAAGAACAAGCGCCGCGTGCGGCGATAATCTTGAAGATCGGCCGTCATGCGGATTCGGAGGCTCTAAACCGGTCGTGAAGAAGCCATTCAAAAAAATACCCGGGCCTGTCCAACTTGGACCGAATACTCGATCGCTGTGCGAGATACATAGCACCCGAAAAACCAAATCACACCAGCAGGATTGTTGGGTGTTCAAACAAGCGAGCAAGTTAAGTGCGAACTCAATGACAAGGGGCTGCATAGCGATGGCGAGGAAGAGCCTCGGGCCCGAACAATAGAGGCGGAAGGGCTTTCCCACACAAGTGCGGACGGTGAACATGATATCCATAACCCACATACCCAAAAGGGGGCGAGCGTGCACTAAAGGGGCGTATATGCGATGGAGCGTCGCCCCAAAGTTCAACCCATGGTCTTCTGCCCGATCACCTTGATCGAAGGACCACCCACTAGCATCCGTCATGGCGGTTTTGCGCATTGGTTTTGACCCAAATTGATGGATTTCACCTCACGAGTCGATGGTGGCGGTAGCAACTGAACCTGCTTTATCGGGATCGGTGCACAAAATGGGCATAGACCCTCAAGGTTAAACCTACAAAAGACCTTTAAAGGCGTCATACGGGTGTAGAGGCCAATTATGCAGGCTCGATTACACTCAAAGTGGTCTTGGATCCCGGATAACTTCAGCGAAGAGTTAATCTTGACATAGTCCCGTTCAGGCTATCACGCATTGCGGACGAACCGCATTTGCAAAGTTCAATGCGGTGCCTTTCGCCACCTCAAGCTCAAGATGCGGGCCCCGAGGAGTAATCACGGTCAATGGAAACACGAGCGCTCTCTCCAAGCGGAGGAGCACCGGCGCCCTCGGCGGGCGCAAAGCAGCCTCTACAGCAATTCTCGGTCCGGCCACTAAGCGTCCGGACCTTTTCAAGCGCGCCGGAGTAACCTACAACAACACCGCCCGACGCAATTCAAGCGTAGCAGCAATCCGGCTAACCCAGCCGTCGCGAAATTGCTTGGTACTACAGCGTGCACTGCGCTCGGAAGATACCATGGGCATAAGGGAGGGACCGACCACGGCAGCCTAGAAGATCGGCTCAACACGCACGAGGCTCCCGATTGTGTCATTCTTTTCTTTTCTTTTTCTTCCTTTTTCTTACTTTGAGGACTCTGTTCTCCAGAAGTCTTGTCCGACACTAGAATCGCCATTACTCATGATGCAACAACCAGGGGAAAGCCACCACCTCGAGTGTTCGGTGGTCTCTATTCTGAGCATTATACCTGTTTTACATAACATACATAGCTTACACAGAGGGGGACATATTAGATAGTCCATCCCTTGCTTATCGCACTATTTGTATCAGTTACGCTTTGATTGCAGTACCTTTTGAATAAACAATACATAGCTTTTTGCCTATTATTGCACTCTTTATGTTATCCATATATATGTTTGTTTCATGACATACTGCACCCATTACACTTTAGTACAGCCAATACACCTGAGCTTGGTATCCCAAAATTATGGTGTGATAAGTCAGAACACTTTCTGAAGTCGGCACCCGAACTTATAGCATTATATGAATTGGCTCCAAATCATGTCTTGGGTCAATAGTTGGGTTTGCCGGCTCCGTGTTTTGGTACCCTTACGTTCCGTTATATCGGCTAAGGTAGCACTAGGAGAACCAACTGCGATTGTGCCCCGGTTGATTTGGGTCGAGCACCTCGGTGGAAAGCTAAAACTGACCCGTCATGATAGAGGCGAGAGCCCGTCGCTATTCGAGAGGTTTTTGGGTCCCTAAAGACTTATTAAGCTTAGGCGAGAACGAATTGTCCGCCAAAAGGCGTGGATAAGCGCCCGAACTTCGGTCTTAGAATACTAGGGCTTCGCGAAATTCAAAATTATAAAATTCTATGGCTAAGTGAGAGTGTTCAAGCATTATAAGTCCGGTTTGCCTTGTTAAGTTGTGTTGAGCGCCTCCATCGATGGACCCAGAATGGGGAACAAGAGGTGCTCAAGTTTATCGAACACCCCGCACTTTCGTGGCATGAGGGCTGAAAACCAACGACTTGCCATCTCTCAAATTTGATAAGCGGACATGCAGGTAATATTTTAAATTAACAAGCGTTGCTTAGATGCATATGAACAAGTTTTGCCAGTCACGAGATAACAAATGCGGGTCTATTCAAAAATTACATCTTTGGAGCACTCATCCGCTACCGGCGAGGCACCCTTGAGGAGGCCCTCATAGTACATTTTCGAACGTCGCGATGCTCCCTTGCCATACGTGGCCCGTCCAGTCACTAGCTTCTCCGCATCCAGCTTGCTGATTACGCTTTACTTGCGGGCAAGGGCCGATGGACACCCTTCAATGCGAGCGGAGACTCTTGATGACTTCAATTCATGGGCGGGCGTCCACCAGCGCCGCTACACTAAGCCGAAGTAGCTCCAGGCATAGCTTCAGTGGCGGGCGAACTATAAGGCCCTTCATGGCTGTTGGCGACCTATGGAGCTCGACCAGCTGCTTGTGCCGAAACCGGACGTTGCCTCGACATCTTGAGACCAGAACACCTTCTCCGTCGAGCTCCCCTCCAAGCGACAACAGACTTAGAGCTGACCAAGACACTGCTGGCTGCGGATGGACTGAAGTCCTTGCAGCCGAAGAGCATGAACTTCGAGCGCCCCTCAAAAGCTACCCCAAGCATGAGCCGTTGCCTCGATTAGAGGAGGAAGCACCCAAGTCACCAGCGCCGCGACATGGCAGACCGGCCACCCGTGGCAGCGACAAAAGCCTCTCGGCCCTCCGCTCAAGCCACCCGGCGCTTGCTCAAAAAGTACCAAGGCGCATTAAAGCGTGCGGACTGCGAGATATATTGGAGGATAAGGCAAAACATACAAGATCGATCTACGGATCGCGTGGGCGTAACGACGTGGGATGATTACCGTCACGCTTGGATCTGACAAACCGGCGGGCGAACACGATGAACAATGCTCATATGAGCTACGTCGTGATATAGCCCGATATAGGCGCGCACACCCACTATGCTTCACGGATGAAGTAATGGATCATCAAATCCCGAGGGCTTCAAACCCGTAAACATCGAATCATGCGATGGTACCACAGATTCTGCGATGCGGATCGAGGACTATCTCCTCCATATCCACATGGCCCCGGTGATGATCTACATGCCATCAAATACCTCCCACTCAAGCTTAAGGACCAGCTCGGCATTGGCTCAACAGCTTGCCGGCAGAATCAATTGGTTGTTGGGAGGACTGGAAGCGCATTCCTTGATAACTTCGAGGGCACATATAATGACCACCGGAGCCGATGACCTCAGCCACATAATTCAGCAGCGGAAGAATCGGCGGACAATTACGGACGGTTCCTAACAAAGAAAAATCAAATCGTTGGTGTCCGGGATCACGAGAGGCCCTTGCAGCCTTCAAACATAACATCCATGACGAATGGCTTGCGGCACCTAGGACAGGGAAAAGCCGAAATCCATGGCAGCCCTCAAAACACTCATGACCGCTTTTGTGCGGGAGAGGACAGCTAGGTAGCTCGAAGCAACAACTTGCCAAACACCACGATAGTTCGGATACCAAGGACAGCAATGGCAGGTCTCGTCGCAACAAGAACAAAGCGCCGCGTGCTGGCGATATCACTGAAGATCGGCCGTCGATGCGGATTCGGAGGCTCTAAACCGGTCGTGAAGAAGCCATTCAAAAGAAATACCGGGGCCTGTCCAACTTGGACCGAATACTCGATCGCTTGTGCGAGATACACGCACCCGAAAAACCAGCCAATCACACCAACGGGATTGTTGGGTGTTCAAACAAGCGAGCAAGTTAAGTGCGAACTCAATGACAAGGGGCTGCATAGCGATGGCGAGGAAGAGCCTCGGCGCCCGAACAATAGAGACGGAAGGGCTTTCCCACACAAGTGCGGACGGTGAACATGATATCATAACCCACATACCCAAAAGGGGCGGAGCGTGCACTAAAGGGCGTATATGCGATGGAGCGATCGCCCCAAAGTTCAACCCATGGTCTTCTTGCCCGATCACCTTGATCGAAGGACCACCCACTAGCATCCGTCATGGCGGTTTTGCGCATTGGTTCTTGACCCAATTATTGATGGATTTCACCTCACGAGTCTGATGGGCCAGCGGTAGCAACTGAACCTGCTTTATCGGGATCGAGTGCACAAAATGGGCATAGACCCTCAAAGAGTTAAACCTACAAAGACCTTTAAAGGCGTCATACGGGTGTAGAGGCCAATTATACAGGCTCGATTACACTCAAAGTGGTCTTGGATCCCGGATAACTTCGAAGCGAAGAGTTAATCTTGACATAGTCCCGTTCATGGCGGCTATCACGCATTGCTTGGACGAACCGCATTTGCAAAGTTCAATGCGGTGCCGCTTCTCTATATACCTCAAGCTCAAGATGCCAGGCCCCGAGGAGTAATCACGGTCAATGAAACACGAGCGCTCTCTCAAGCGGAGGAGCACGGCGGCCCTCGCGGCGGGCGCCAAGCAGCCTCTCCAGCAATTCTCGAGTCCGGCCACTAAGCGTCCGGACAACATCAAGCGCGCCGGAGTAACCTACAACAACACCGCCCGGCGCGATTCAAGCACGTGTAGCAATCCGGCCCAACCCAGCCCTCGCGAAATTGCGAAGCCGGTACTAGCGTACATAACTACGCTCTGGAGATACCATGGGCATAAGGAGAGGGCACGACCACGGCTGCGCCTAGAATGCGGCTCAACCGCACCAGGGGCTCCCGATTGTGTCATTCTTTTTCTTTTTTCCTTTTTCTTCCTTTTTCTTACTTTCAGGACTCCGTTCTCCAGAAGTCTTGTCCGGCACTAGAATCGCCGTACTCATGATGCAACAGCGAGGGAAGGGAAAGACCACCTCGAGTGTTGGTGGTCTCTATTACTGAGCATTATACCTGTTTTACATACCATCCATAGCTTACACGGAGGGGGACATGTTAGATAGTCCCATCCCTTGCTTATCGCACTATTTGTATCGTTACGCTTTGATTGCGGTACCTTTTGAATAAACAATACATAGCTTTTGCCTATTATTGCACTCTTTTTTATCCATATATATGTTTGTTTCATGACATGTTGCACCGTACACTTTAGTGCGGCCAATACACCGAGGGCTTAGTATCCCAAAATTATGGTGTGATAAGTCCGAACACTTTCACAAGTCGGCACCCGAACTTATAGCATTATATGAATTG
Organism: Aegilops longissima; assembly: GCA_021605205.1. NCBI lineage: Eukaryota > Viridiplantae > Streptophyta > Magnoliopsida > Poales > Poaceae > Aegilops > Aegilops longissima. Next base: position 11,565 of record JAHIAM010000669.1, read on the forward strand.
GCTCCAAATCATGTCTTGGGTCAATAGTTGGGTTTGCCCGGCTCCGTGTTTTGGTACCTTCGTTCCGTTATATCGGCTAAGGTAGCACGGGAGAACCACTGCGATTGTGCCCAGTTGGCTGAGTTGAGCACCTCGATGGAAAGCTAAAACGGCCGTCATGATAGGCGAGACCGTCGCTGTTCGAGAGGTTTTTGGGTCCCTAAAGACTTATGTAAGCTTAGGCGAGAACGAATTGTCCGGCAAAGGCGTGGATAGCGCCCGAACTTCGGTCTTCGAATACTAGGGGCCGCTTGAAATTCAAAATTATAGAATTCTATGGCTAAGTGAGAGTGTTCAAGCATTATAAGTCCGGTTGCCTTGTTACGTTGTGTTGGCGCCTCCTAGATGGACCCAGAATGGGAACAAGAGTGCTCAAGTTTATCCGAACACCCGGCTTTTCGTGGCATGGGGGCTGAAATAACGACTTGCCATCTCTCAAATTTGATAAGCGGCGCTGAAGGTAATATTTTAAATTAACAAGCGTTGCTTAGCGCATATGAACAAGTTTTCAGCGTACGGGGATAACAAATCGAGTCTATTCAAAAATTACATCTTTGGAGCACTCATCCGCTATTCGGCGGGCACCCTTGAGGAGGCCCTCATAGTACATTTGGGCGTGCGATGCTCCTTGCCCTTGTGCCCGTCCGTCACAAGCTTCTCGCATCCAGCTTGCCCAGTGCACTTTAGCGGGCAAGGGCCCGATGGACACCTTCAATGCAGGCGGAGCTCTTGATGACTTCAATTCATGGACGAGGCGTCCACCGGCCGCTACACTAAGCAGAAGTAGCTCGGGCATGGCTTCCAATAGCCACTGCGAACTATAAGGCCCTTCATGGCCTGTTCGGCGACCTTGTGGGCTCGACCAGCTGCTTCAGCTGGTGGCTCAGAGACACCGGACGTTGACCTCGACATCTGAGACCAGAACACCTTCTCCGTCGAGCTCCCTCCTTGGCGGCGGTAGAGCAGCGGCAGCATCCGATACACTCTGAGGCAGATCTGCGAGCGCTCTGGAGAGCTCGAATCCGGGTAAGTAATAGGTAATTCACTTTCACATTCTTGCTCCGCATAAAGAATGCCTTACCATACGATCTTCTTTATTGCCTCAATCTCTGGAGGCTTTGTGGGCCTTGGCCTTGCAGCTTTGGCACTCTCAAGAGCAGAGGCAAGCTCGGACTCTCGGGTCTTGAGTCACGCTCCAAACCCTCGTGTTTTTCACGAGAGCACAGGCTCTTGCCGCACCTCCGCCAGCTCGCCTCCCCTTCTCTCGCTCAGTGCGCTCCGCGGCCGCTTTGCTGACCCCACGGACACCGCTTCCTTGAAGTCGCCACCTCGTTCGTGGCCCTGCGGTACCCATATTATTCCTGTTATTTTTACTGCAGCGAAACCTTTCTATAAGGTATTTCTTTAATAAGGTATTACCTCCCTTGCCCTCGAGCTGCTTCTTGGCAAGGTCGAGCTGGTTCTCGGACCGCTTCGAGGCTGCTTCAATGCATTGACCTCCGCGGTCGTCTTGCTTGAGAGTCGATGCGCAACCTGCATTCCCATATTGACATACTTATGTTAGACTCCTGCGTATATCTTTTAGATCCTTAGTCGGCTTTTCTTTCGAACACGAACTAAGCATCGAGAACTCTTGTCTATGCAGTAATATTTTTACATATTCTAAACTTACCTCAAAGCTGTTAGAAGGCTGATACAGGCTTCAGTCAGCCCGCTCTTAGCGAGCCCAGGCTGTCCGGATCACGCACTCATAACGGTGCGGTGCTCCTCCTCGATGGGCGCTGTTAAGCGCTTCGATGGATTATCCAGTGCCTCGGTTGGGCCGGAGGACACTGGCGTCTTACCCTTCTTCTGAAGGGCCGCTTGCCAAACTTTGGAGCGGCAGAAGGTTCCATTATGGAGTCCGGACAAGGTGGGCTTAGAGCCCTGAGGTCCCCTGCACTTTGGAGTCAGGAGTGCGCCTTGCGGCGCCTCCTGCGCCACCTCCTCTTGACCAGGCCCCCTTGAGGCCCCACCTCAGCGTTGTCCACGGCGTGAGGCGAGGCGGTCGGAGTGAAGTACTCTCCATTTCCGGCGAACCCGGGGACCAGCTCGGCAGGCGGCAAACCAGCCGTCGATTGTGCTGCGCTGGCGGCTCCTCCGTCGGCGCTTGAGACCCAGTTGATGGTCCAGCCCGGCTGCCGGCTTCTGGTCGACAAGCTGGCCCCACATTTGGGGAGCCTTGTCGAGGCTGATTCTTGTTGCCTCAATCCTGATGATGAGGGCTTTGTCGAGGGTAAGCATGGCTCTGATGCCGCCGCTTTGGCGGCGATCACTTTGTGCCTCCTATGTCTGCTTAATGAGGCGCCTCATTAGAGGGAGGGAGCAAGCCCGGCAATGGGGCAGCCATACCTCGCCGAACCCGGCCCAGAGTCTGGCCGTCTTGGAATATCTCTGTGACCCGGAAGGGCCCCGCCGCTTGCATGAGCGTCTTGACAACTTTGTCGTCGCGACATCATAGTCGACATAGCAGCGATCTTACCCGGCGTCCGGACGGGTGATAGCCGCACCGTCTGGCGCACTTGTGGCCTGCAGCGCTCCGGGATTGGCGGTGGCGGCTTCACTGTGTATACGCCCGTCTCATCAGCCGTTATGTGGGTGCAAAGTTTGAGGGGGCGATCTTGGCCGCCTGCTAGGGGAACGGGTTCTTGGAGTCGGCCTTCTCGTGGCCGGCTCCTTGGAGTCGGCCTTCCGTGGCGGCTTCTTGGAGTCGACCCTCTGCCGGCCTTTCTCCTGTGGGTTTAGGGTCAGGCGCCTCTCGGTGGCCGGCTTGGGAGGTAGCGGGGAGGGCGTGACCCCATATGGATGCTTGGAGGCCGATCGGCCGTAATTTTTAAGTACCGGGGAGATGGCTAGGCTACCGTGGTCATTCTCCGCAGTAGTCCCGAAGCTGGTTGGGCCGAGGCTGAAGGAGGGCGAAGCTCGATCAGCTTCCTACCACAGAGCGGCATCTAGGGCGGCTTTGAGTAAATCTTGCCGTCTTTGGAAGGTTTGGTGGCTTGAAGGCAAGGGCAGACGGCACAGCAGTCGAGTCACGCTGACCGCCTGCCCTCCAGCGCCACATGGCAATCCATCGTGAGGAAGGCACTGCCAGCCTTGCGAAGGGCGTCGCCCGCAGGCGGGCCCGCCACTCCTGAGCCTCGGCCCACATGCCAATCTTCTGCGGCCCGATCAGACCGCTCACCTTCCATGGCGGTTTCAGCCGCCTTTAAAGGCGCGATAATCATGCGGGGCGTGTGGGAAAGTAGGGCGCGATTAATCCCGTCCCCCGCCTCGCCTCCTCGGCTCCACCGCACGAGCCTATAAGTAGGGAGGAGGGGGGCGGGAATCTTGACACGCTTCGCCCTCGCTCACCCTTTCTTCTTCCTTCTCCTTTCCTCCGCCGCCCGCTCTCTCCGCCCGCCACGCCGTCTCGTCGCCATCCTTCTTGGCTCGCGGTAGCTTCGCCGCAGCGGGGTCGCGCGTTCTCCGCCGCTGCGCCGTCTCGTCGCCATCCTTCCTCGCTCCCATGGCGCTGTCCAGTTCTTGGGACGGCTCCAACGTCCATGAGGACCACATCGACTGGCTCCAAAGGCAGCGGCGCCCAGGCGCCCAGGCTACGTCGCGGACCCGCCTCGCGCCGGAGGCGAGAGGTCTCGCCCGGGCCGGGAGGGCCCGGCGGGTGATCTTCCGCTTCGCACTGCTCTCGCGGCCTCGGCCTGCCGGCGGCGGGTTCTTCGCTCCTTCCTAGAAATTCTACCATCTTCAGCGCATCACCTCACCCCAACACGGTGATGATGCTATGACCTTCGTCACTGCATGCGAAGGTTTTCTTAGCGTCTTCCCACCCTCGAGCTCTGGGGAGTTTTTTCGGTCTTGAGGCTCGGCACCGTCACATGGGCGTGCCCGCACCATGCGGTGCCTTCATTGCCATGCGAAGGTTAGCCGACAACAACCCGTTTCCGCCTATCCAGCTAATACAGTCGGTGAAGCTCTGGTAGCAATCGTACTTCTCGTGAAGCGCATTAAGCCTGCGCAAAGCGACTTCGATCAATTGCCGACTTCGTGGCGGCCCGCCCGTGAGGCAGCCTTCGTGGTCGCCAAAGGCGGTCATTGTCTCCGGTGAAAGTTCTTTGCCGTCGCGAAGCTTAGCATGATGGTCGGTCGGAAGGCCTGGTGGGGCCGACCTGGTGGCCTCGCCGTGGGCGCCTTGGGTGCTCCTGCTCAAGGCCGCGCGCATATGATCTGTCGGATGGCGGCGCCCATTAAGCGGTGAGCACCGGGAGATGCCTCATGATGAGGTATCTTATATGGTGAACTACATCTCCAACTACAAGCTCACCAAGGACTGCGGTACGGCAAGGGGCCGTATTCTCGACCCGATCCCCTGCCTTTGGTAAGTTTCCCCTCTCTTTTCTCTTGTTGCGGGCTCACAATGGCTGACTCTGACGAATCGGCTTATCTTTTTAGCGAGCCCCCTTCTTCGACCGGCGGCGGGCAGCCAGGCGAGCGCCAATTCGCCCGACCGCGTGGCATCTGACAGCAGACGACCAGACAAAGCGGCCGCCTTGGGCCTGCCGTCGTGGGAGGAGGTAGACGGAGCAGGCGGCGCGAGGCTCGGGCCAACCGGGGTAGCGGATGGCGGCGATGCGAAGTTGTTCGCGTCGTCGACCAGCGTCCGATCGCCAAGTGGGAGGCCCATCTATGGCGCCCGGCTGCTCGAAGGCGGTAAGCAGAGAAATCTGGCGCCAGCGACTCTCTTCGACAATCGGCGAAGAAACCCAAGGGTTCAGTGGCGGCGACCAAAGCGGGACAAGCGGCCTGAAAATGACCCGCCCATGGAGTGGTGAAGCAGCCGCAGGCGGTTTCGGCGTAAGTGTCGATTTTCTCACACCTTTCTTTCTTTTTTCTTCTCTTTGGTTGAAATTCTTGTAAGCCCCTTCTTCTTGACTTGTTGAACAGGGCGCCGCTCTATCTCGGCGGATCTCTGCCGCCTCATAGTTGGACGGCGGGAGGTCTACAAGCTCCCCAGCGTGGATGCAGCGCCGATCTCTGAGGCGATGGGCGTAGCAGCGGGAGAAGGAGCCGAGGCGGAGGCCGGAGGAGAGGAGGCGGCTTGGGAGGCGGCAGAGTCGATCGAGGCGCAGGCTGAGCGGCAGCCAGGCTCGAGGCGGAGGCCGCGGCCCCTTGAAGAGGCGGAGGCTGCGCAACCAGCCTCCGACTCGTCATCCCCCGCCGCGCGTGGCCCCGAAGTCAGTGCCCCCCCATCGGAGGAAGCCGACCGCGGCTTGGCTGGTGATGGAAGGAGGGAGGATAGCGTGATCATCTGGAAGAAGCGCCACAGTCGCGCCGCCGTGGAGCAGGCCAAGGTGGCCCGGCTGCCGCACCGCCCGGAAAGCCGGTGGTGCGAGCGGCATGGCCTTGCGGACCACTGTGGTCAATCGCTGCCGTCGGCGCCAGGGGAAGCGATCTCAGCGCCGAGAGACCATGAAGGCAGCGAGGAGCCAGCTCGGCAGCTCGGGATCTGGAGGCAGCCAAGCGCCCGGCCGCGTCTGAGTGGACACCCAGTGAGGTGGGGCGGATTTGAAAATTTGAACATGGCGGCCTTGAGAGGTGCAGGCGGCTTGAGGCCAGGCTGCCTCATTGAGCGGTACCTCAAGAATTCCTTACGATGTGGGCAGTCATCCGGGTGAGTCCTCCAGCTTTGGTCGATTTCTTTCTTGATTTCTTCCGTGGTAGCGTTAAGCGCCCTGCTGATCGAGTCCCAGAGTCCCAGTTAATGCTTTGCTGCCCGGTGACTTGGAACTTCTAGTAAACTTCAATTGCTATCTTGTTCTTATTAGCACCTCAAGTCCTGTTTCGGGAATATCATAATCTCCATGGCGGTGTGTAAGTGCATCTAGTGCCCTTAGTGATTTTGGTGTATTGAAGACTTATAGGTTAAGGAACTAATGCATTTGTGAGTGTACACAGGTCTATAAGTCTATGAGGAGTTTGATATTCTGATGAAATCGACCCTAAAATGAAGTTCTTCAATGAAGAATTTGATATTACGAAGACTTTACGAAGACTTTGAAAGTGAAGAAATTGGTGTGACCTTGAAGACTTGGTATTCATTTGAGGAACATGAAGCGTGAAGACTTTTGTTTTCGTAGTTTCATTTTCTCTTTCTTGAGTCATAGGAAACACCGTCTTGTTAAAGGAATTAGAAATACTAAGGAAAATTTCCATGTGATGCTCAACTCAAAATCCTACACTACCAATCCCTTGAGTGAAGCTTTTGGAAATCTCATACAGTTCAGTCAATTTCTTGATGTGAGAGAGCGAAGCTCTTACAGTCATTGAGAATTTATTCGGCGAGGAGTTAAAATTCGCCAGTCTGGATTGCCTACGATGAGAACATGATATACGAGAATTTGATGTTCAAATTTCCATTTATTCTTTGTCTTTCTTGGCATGGCTGTCCCAAATATCTTATCCACCTAACGGTCATATCATTGAAGGGCATTTATGTCTTATCATGTCGGGCTGCTCCTAGGCTATAAATAGCCGCCCCTACAACCACTAGTTGGTTGGCTGCTCGAGAAGAACTTGACACTTGTCATTTGAGAGCAACCCATCCTCTGAGGAATTTGAGCGAAAATCATCAAGTGAGGAAAAACCCAAAAACCAAACCCCTACAAACCCAAAGTGATTGAGCATCACTGAAGAAATTGATCTGAGTGGATCCGGCTTTTACCTTTGAAGGCGTGCTTCTTCAGACGGTTAGGCGTCAAGGTCTAGAACATCAAGAGGAATTGTGGATCGTGAGTGACCAAGTATGTGAAGGTTTGGAAGTCGCTGAAGACTTACCACGAGTGATTGGGCGAGGTCTGCGTGACCTTAGTTCAAGGAGAATACGGTGAGGACTTGGTGTCTGAGCTGCGTGCTTTCGGTGGTTGGGTGTCCGGGCTATGTGTCCTCGAGTTTAAATACTCAGCCGCTCCAACCAGGATGTACAAGCCCAGACAGCGGTTGGAACTGGTCTACAAATCATTGTCTTCACCAACCTAACTGGTTCTATTTCCTCAACCCATTCATTTCCTCATTCTTGTGTTGAGTGTTTGTTCATATCTGTGTTTGAAGACTTTGGTGAAGACTTTCTCAATTTCCTCAGTTCAATTTCTTGATCTGTTTGTCTTCATCTTGTGTTATCCTGTGATTCGCTTCACGTACTCTATGATTGTCTTCATTTCATCATGATGACTATGCTTGTAATCTGCTATGCTTACTTACGAGTACTTATTCGCTGCATGTATTTCTTAGCTAAGGAATTTCCTCAACGACAAATTCCTCAATGAAGAATTTTTAAAATCGCCTATTCACCCCCCCTCTAGTCGATATAGCACTTTCAATTGGTATCGAGCAAGGTACTCCTTGTTACGTGTGATTTAGTTTAACCACAGGAGGTTTTAGTTATATCGAGCCGCGGGTATGATCAAGGTCTCAGCAGGGTGTCCTACCTTGATGGGACGGACTACCCCTCTTTGGAAGAACAAAATGCGAATGCATCTTGAAGCAATTGACAACGATCTACGGTATGTTGTGACAAAGGTGTTTCCTCAGTCACACCTTCTACGAATGATCTGATGTGAAGAGATTCAAGCAACTCGATTCTCAAGCGAAGAATATCATATGTGGCCATCGAGCAAAGGTCAATATGGAAGAGTGAGTGCTTTGGAATCACCAAACTCATACGGGACAGGCTGTCCAAAGTAAATGAAGGTGTCTCAACTCAGCGACTCTCGAGTTGATGTTCTTGAATCTCTTCAACCGCTTCAAAAGACTCGACAACGAAAATGTTCAACAAACCTTGATCGCCTCTTGACATCTCAAATGAGCTTCAAGCCTTTGGGTGCCCTTGACATCACCGACCATGAGGTGGTGAAGAAATTACTAAGATAAGCTTGATTCCTCATTTGATACTCGGCAGCGATGATACAAGAGCGAGCTGACTACAAGTCTCTTGATCCTGCTGATATCCTCGAAGGCTAAATACTCACGAGTTCCAGCTTCTTGAAAAGAGATCTCTATGGTTACGGCTATGGAAAAACACGTGCCACGAAGGCCAAGGCTTTATCTGAATCGAGTGAAGACTACGGTAGTAGCCTTGGAGATCTGAAGAATTTGGCGAGGAGCTAGCCTTTGCTCGTGAAGAAATTCAGAAATTCACAAGGCGTGGTCGCTTTGGAAAATCCTCAAGAAGCGGTGATTCCTCATCTAGTGACTATAAGAAGACTTTGCCACAAATGCAAGAAACCTGGTCACTACATCCAAGATTGTCCTCGATGGGAAAAGGAATTAAAGAAGAAGCACAAGGATTACGATTACGATGACATGAAGAAGAAGAAATCATCAAAATCTTCATCATCAAAATCCTCAAAACCTTCTTCTCACAAGAAGAACAGCTCCAAAAAGGCTCGGGCATTCATTGGCAGGAAATGGACTCTGAAGCTGAATCGAGGAAAATGAGGAAGAGGAGGAGAAGAATCCGAATCTGGTGTGGCTAGTCTGGCTCTTACTCTGCCTTAGTTAGCAAGTCCATCTTCAACCTGAAGAAACTGACTCCATGACAAACACGATGAGGAAAATGATGACTTCGCTCCACCTATTGCTTCATGGCAAAAGGTGCCAAGGTACTCAATTTCACCTCCTCGAATCTAGTGAAAATGAATCGATGAGGATCTCAAGCCCAGCTACTCTAAACTTGCTAAGATTGCTATAAAACAACAAGGGCTTTTGAAAGGTTCAAAACATGCTAGATAAGAGTGATGATATGTTAGGTGAAGAAATGGATCGCACTCAAGCCCTGATTGAAAATCTTGAGAAACTTAAGTCTAGGCTTGACAGACCTTCAAGGTCATCATAACACTCTCTATCGATCATGAGAAACTTTCTTATGAATTTCTTCAAAAGCAAGATCTTGAGAAGCTAAGAGCGAGTTATGAAGATCTTGAAGGGCGCGATTCATTACTTGCTCAACAAATCAGCGCTTCTCAAGAAGAATTTGTTCCTCCATGCTTAAAGTGCATTGAGCGTGAATCGCTAATTCTTCACGAATGTTCAAATGCTTCAAGCTGTTACAAATTCTTCACCTGCCTCTTTATCACTAATTCCTCATCGAGGACATTGCTAGTATCACTTACGATGCAGGGTGAAGGAATTGTACATGCGAGGCATGTACAAAAGCCTCAAAGGGCATCAGACTCTTTGTGATGTGCTTAAAGCAGATCCTCAACAGGGAACCCTAGGAAAGAGGGTATTGCCTTTGAGAGGAAACTCAATCTTGATGGAACATCTTTGGGCTGGCGGTATCCCAAAACCTCATGGGTTGCTGCAAAGGGACCTCGATTGATCCATCTACCTTATCTGACTTCACATGTGAATTTCCTCATTACATTGATGAGTCATTTGACTCAAACTATAAACTGTTCAAAAATCAGAATGGTGAAGTATTTGCTAGATATGTTGGCACTAAGCTGCGAGGAGCGGTTCCCTATGAAGAAAATCTGGGTTCCCAGAAGTGCCTTGAAAGTCTTCAGTGAATGTCCTCATGACACCACCAGTGAAGAATAGGAACCCAGATCAAATTCTTCATATGGACCAAATTCTTCATATGGATCCAAGTCCTCATATGGACCAAATTCCTCCGTGGATCAAATTCCTCAAAAGGATCAAAGTCCTCATATGATTATCATCGTGCTAACAACTCATTTTTATGAGGTAGAGCTAAGGGCTATGAATATGTGCATTATTCTTCAAACCAATATGTTCATAAGTCCTCGAAGAATTTCTCTGCTTATTCATATGCTTACCTAACCCCTCTTATGTGAAGCGAAATGGTTTGGCTTCTATGCCACCATTCTCATATGGTGCTTTCATGAGAATGATGAACTCTTTGCCACCCCTTGAGATGTGGGTGGTGAAGAAAAGAACTAATCTCTTCTGCTGAGGTCGGGTCTCGGGCGTGCCTCAGCGTCTGAAGAATTTCTTTGGGGCACGACAAAATGCACGAAAGGGCCAGGCTAATCATGATGAAATGAACTTTCATTTCCTGCGTCCTCATTGCTTATCTGAATCTTGGTGATGAAATTCATCGATGAACTTGATATCATATTCTTCAGCGATGAAGTATATGAGATCGTAAGTTAATACTAATTCATCTGCAGGATGATCAACCCAAAACCAGGGTGGGTTCTCGATAGTGGATGTACAAATCACATGATGGTGACAAGAATCTATTGATGGATGCTACCTTATCACCGTCACATGAAGCATATCATCTTTGCTGACAAAGGCAAAAGTCAGGTATTGGGACTTGGTAAGGTTGCTATCTCTAAGGACATGCACATGGACAAAGTCATGCTTGTTGAGTCTTTAGGATATAACCTCATGTCAGTCTCAATGCTTTGTGATCTTGATATGGTTGTTATCTTTGGCAAATATCGTTGTGTTGTGATTATGGAAGCTGACAATTCCAAAGTCTTCGAAGGCTTTAGGAGAGGAGACTTGTATATTGTTGACTTCTCTACAGGTCCACAACCAGCCATGTGCCTACTTGCAAAAGCTTCAGAAGGCTGGCTATGGCATCGACGACTTGGTCACGCATGAGCATGAGGAATTTACTGCTTGCGAAGAAGAAGCATGTCATTGGCATTGAGAATGTCAAATTCCTCAAGGATCACTTATGCGAACTGTGAAGCTGGAAAAATGACCAAGGCCAAGCATCCAGTGAAGACTATCATGACCACTACTCGTCCCTTGAATTGCTTCACATGGACCTCTTTGGTCCCAATCATTATTCAGTATCGTTAATGAAGCATCACTATATGGCTTTGTTATTGTTGATGATTACTCTCGTTACACATGGGTACATTGTTACTTACAAAATCAAGTGCAGGAAATCTTCAAGCGATTTTCCTCGAGGGCTTCAACCAACTTTGGTGTGAAGATCAAGCACATCAGGAGTGACAATGGAACTGAGTTCAAGAATTCTGGACTTGAGGATTATCTTGATGAACTTGGTATTACTCATGAGTTATCTGCTCCCTATACTCCTCGGCAAAATGGGCGTGTGGCGCAAGAACAGAACTCTTGTTGAGATGGCTCGCACTATGCTTGATGAATACAAAGCGCCTAGTCGTTTATGGATTGAAGCAATTGACACTGCGTGCCACATCATCAACGAGTATATCTTCACAAATTCTTCAAAAACTGCCTATGAACTCCTCATGACAAGAAACCCAATGTAAGTTATTTCAAAGTCTTGATTGCTAAATGCTGGATTAGAGATCCTCACCACATCTCTAAATTTGCACGAAAGCACATGAGGTTTATGCTTGGTTACGGAAAGGACTCGCACACCTCTGAGTCTTCAACATCACACTTCACAAGATTGTTGACCTTTGTAGATGTGCGGTTCGATGAAACTAATGGCTGCAAAGAGAGCACCTACCTTCTGTGTTAGGCGAACCAGCACTGAGGATTCTATCAGGTTCAAGGCAAGCGAGGATGTCATTCCTCTTGAAGAAACTGCTGAAGAATTCATTCCTGTCTGCGAAGAATGTCGAGTGATGCACTGAAGATAATCTTGAAGAAAATGGTCTTTGAGAAAATGATCAAATTCCTCGAACGACAACCAGCTCATCCTCGCGTTGCAAAAGAAGTGCAAGTTGACAAGATCATCGATGACATTGAAGCGCGGGTCCTCTCACACGCTCAAAAGCTTCACATTTATCTAACTTTTGTGGGCACTATGCTTTTGTCTCTATCAGAGCCCACTAAGGTAGATGAAGCATTTCGGAGCGGAGTGGATTCAGGCCATGCAAGAAGAATTACATCGATTCGAGCTCAACAACGTGGGAACTGGTCAACGTCCAGATCCTCGCAAGCATAATATCATTGGCACAAAGTGGATCTACCGCAACAAGCAAGATGAAAATGGTCTTGTGGTGAGGAATAAAACCGACTAGTAGCTCAAGGCTACACGAGTTGAAGAATTGATTTGATGAAACTTTTGCACTGTTGCTAGACTTGAGTCTATTAGCATATTACTACGCCTATGCTAACCATCACAATATCACTTTATATCAAATGGATGTGAAAAGTGCATTCCTCAATGGTAAGCTTGAGGAAGAAGTATATGTTGCTCAACCCCGGTTTTGAAGATCCAAAGAATCGACAAAGTCTTGAGACTAAATAAGGCCCTCTATGGCCTCAAGCAAGCCCTCAGTGGTATGATACATTGAAGGAATTCTTCGTGAAGAATGGCTTCACACCAGTTCACTCGACCCTACTCTCTTTACTAAATCTTATGATGGTGAACTGTTTGTGTGCCAAATATATGTTGATGATATTATCTTTGGCTGTCTTGACCAGCGTTATAGTGATGAATTTGCCTATATGATGAGTGAAGAATATCAAATGTCTATGATGGGAGAGTTGAAATTCTTCTTAGGTCTTCAAATTCGTCAACAACACAATGGCATATTCATATC